>CM064562.1:35064355-35156519 GCA_032716605.1 Paralithodes platypus
CGGTATATATTTTTTTAAATTTTGACCTATTTTTAGGCCCCCTAGGCCTATTTTAAAGTTTAAAAACTCCATAGACGAGTTATTTATGAACGGATTTTGTTTAAATTTATACCATAAGTACACTTTGGCAAGCTAAATCGAATGGCGCAAACAGAATTAAAATCGGACCATTAGTTTAGGATTTCGATTTTGACTGGCCTTCCTGGAGGGCCCAGGGGACCGTTTTTTGGACTTTAAAAGTCCTCTGTAGCCCAAACTATAAGTCCTACGGAATTCTACTTGGTGCCATTCGATTTTTCTCGCCGAGCTGCTTCTAGACATGGTCTTAGATTTCATTTTCGCCCAGCCATTCGCCCAGAATCGAAAATAAAATCTCAAAAAACCTTGGGTTTTTTTAGCCCAGGCAAATCGGTGATTTTGGTCGAATTTTGACTTGTCAATATTATTACATATTTGGATTCGTCTCGCCGTTGCGGATTCAACGGTATATATTTTTTTAATTTTGACCTATTTTTAGGCCCCCTAGGCCTATTTTAAAGTTTAAAAACTCCATAGACGAGTTATTTATGAACGGATTTTGTTTAAATTTATACCATAAGTACACTTTGGCAAGCTAAATCGAATGGCGCAAACAGAATTAAAATCGGACCATTAGTTTAGGATTTCGATTTTGACTGGCCTTCCTGGAGGGCCCAGGGGACCGTTTTTTGGACTTTAAAAGTCCTCTGTAGCCCAAACTATAAGTCCTACGGAATTCTACTTGGTGCCATTCGATTTTTCTCGCCGAGCTGCTTCTAGACATGGTCTTAGATTTCATTTTCGCCCAGCCATTCGCCCAGAATCGAAAATAAAATCTCAAAAAACCTTGGGTTTTAGCCCAGGCAAATCGGTGATTTTGGTCGAATTTTGACTTGTCAATATTATTACATATTTGGATTCGTCTCGCCGTTGCGGATTCAACGGTATATATATTTTTTAATTTTGACCTATTTTTAGGCCCCCTAGGCCTATTTTAAAGTTTAAAAACTCCATAGACGAGTTATTTATGAACGGATTTTGTTTAAATTTATACCATAAGTACACTTTGGCAAGCTAAATCGAATGGCGCAAACAGAATTAAAATCGGACCATTAGTTTAGGATTTCGATTTTGACTGGCCTTCCTGGAGGGCCCAGGGGACCGTTTTTTGGACTTTAAAAGTCCTCTGTAGCCCAAACTATAAGTCCTACGGAATTCTACTTGGTGCCATTCGATTTTTCTCGCCGAGCTGCTTCTAGACATGGTCTTAGATTTCATTTTCGCCCAGCCATTCGCCCAGAATCGAAAATAAAATCTCAAAAACCTTGGGTTTTAGCCCAGGCAAATCGGTGATTTTGGTCGAATTTTGACTTGTCAATATTATTACATATTTGGATTCGTCTCGCCGTTGCGGATTCAACGGTATATATTTTTTAATTTTGACCTATTTTTAGGCCCCCTAGGCCTATTTTAAAGTTTAAAAACTCCATAGACGAGTTATTTATGAACGGATTTTGTTTAAATTTATACCATAAGTACACTTTGGCAAGCTAAATCGAATGGCGCAAACAGAATTAAAATCGGACCATTAGTTTAGGATTTCGATTTTGACTGGCCTTCCTGGAGGGCCCAGGGGACCGTTTTTTGGACTTTAAAAGTCCTCTGTAGCCCAAACTATAAGTCCTACGGAATTCTACTTGGTGCCATTCGATTTTTCTCGCCGAGCTGCTTCTAGACATGGTCTTAGATTTCATTTTCGCCCAGCCATTCGCCCAGAATCGAAAATAAAATCTCAAAAACCTTGGGTTTTAGCCCAGGCAAATCGGTGATTTTGGTCGAATTTTGACTTGTCAATATTATTACATATTTGGATTCGTCTCGCCGTTGCGGATTCAACGGTATATATATTTTTTAATTTTGACCTATTTTTAGGCCCCCTAGGCCTATTTTAAAGTTTAAAAACTCCATAGACGAGTTATTTATGAACGGATTTTGTTTAAATTTATACCATAAGTACACTTTGGCAAGCTAAATCGAATGGCGCAAACAGAATTAAAATCGGACCATTAGTTTAGGATTTCGATTTTGACTGGCCTTCCTGGAGGGCCCAGGGGACCGTTTTTTGGACTTTAAAAGTCCTCTGTAGCCCAAACTATAAGTCCTAGGGAATTCTACTTGGTGCCATTCGATTTTTCTCGCCGAGCTGCTTCTAGACATGGTCTTAGATTTCATTTTCGCCCAGCCATTCGCCCAGAATCGAAAATAAAATCTCAAAAAACCTTGGGTTTTTTTTAGCCCAGGCAAATCGGTGATTTTGGTCGAATTTTGACTTGTCAATATTATTACATATTTGGATTCGTCTCGCCGTTGCGGATTCAACGGTATATATATTTTTTAATTTTGACCTATTTTTAGGCCCCCTAGGCCTATTTTAAAGTTTAAAAACTCCATAGACGAGTTATTTATGAACGGATTTTGTTTAAATTTATACCATAAGTACACTTTGGCAAGCTAAATCGAATGGCGCAAACAGAATTAAAATCGGACCATTAGTTTAGGATTTCGATTTTGACTGGCCTTCCTGGAGGGCCCAGGGGACCGTTTTTTGGACTTTAAAAGTCCTCTGTAGCCCAAACTATAAGTCCTACGGAATTCTACTTGGTGCCATTCGATTTTTCTCGCCGAGCTGCTTCTAGACATGGTCTTAGATTTCATTTTCGCCCAGCCATTCGCCCAGAATCGAAAATAAAATCTCAAAAAACCTTGGGTTTTATTTTAGCCCAGGCAAATCGGTGATTTTGGTCGAATTTTGACTTGTCAATATTATTACATATTTGGATTCGTCTCGCCGTTGCGGATTCAACGGTATATATATTTTTTAATTTTGACCTATTTTTAGGCCCCCTAGGCCTATTTTAAAGTTTAAAAACTCCATAGACGAGTTATTTATGAACGGATTTTGTTTAAATTTATACCATAAGTACACTTTGGCAAGCTAAATCGAATGGCGCAAACAGAATTAAAATCGGACCATTAGTTTAGGATTTCGATTTTGACTGGCCTTCCTGGAGGGCCCAGGGGACCGTTTTTTGGACTTTAAAAGTCCTCTGTAGCCCAAACTATAAGTCCTACGGAATTCTACTTGGTGCCATTCGATTTTTCTCGCCGAGCTGCTTCTAGACATGGTCTTAGATTTCATTTTCGCCCAGCCATTCGCCCAGAATCGAAAATAAAATCTCAAAAAACCTTGGGTTTTATTTTAGCCCAGGCAAATCGGTGATTTTGGTCGAATTTTGACTTGTCAATATTATTACATATTTGGATTCGTCTCGCCGTTGCGGATTCAACGGTATATATATTTTTTAATTTTGACCTATTTTTAGGCCCCCTAGGCCTATTTTAAAGTTTAAAAACTCCATAGACGAGTTATTTATGAACGGATTTTGTTTAAATTTATACCATAAGTACACTTTGGCAAGCTAAATCGAATGGCGCAAACAGAATTAAAATCGGACCATTAGTTTAGGATTTCGATTTTGACTGGCCTTCCTGGAGGGCCCAGGGGACCGTTTTTTGGACTTTAAAAGTCCTCTGTAGCCCAAACTATAAGTCCTACGGAATTCTACTTGGTGCCATTCGATTTTTCTCGCCGAGCTGCTTCTAGACATGGTCTTAGATTTCATTTTCGCCCAGCCATTCGCCCAGAATCGAAAATAAAATCTCAAAAAACCCAAGGTTTTTTGAGACAAAGCCCAGACAAATCGGTGATTTTGGTCGAATTTTGACTTGTCAATATTATTACATATTTGGATTCGTCTCGCCGTTGCGGATTCAACGGTATATATATTTTTTAATTTTGACCTATTTTTAGGCCCCCTAGGCCTATTTTAAAGTTTAAAAACTCCATAGACGAGTTATTTATGAACGGATTTTGTTTAAATTTATACCATAAGTACACTTTGCCAAGCTAAATCGAATGGCGCAAACAGAATTAAAATCGGACCATTAGTTTAGGATTTCGATTTTGACTGGCCTTCCTGGAGGGCCCAGGGGACCGTTTTTTGGACTTTAAAAGTCCTCTGTAGCCCAAACTATAAGTCCTACGGAATTCTACTTGGTGCCATTCGATTTTTCTCGCCGAGCTGCTTCTAGACATGGTCTTAGATTTCATTTTCGCCCAGCCATTCGCCCAGAATCGAAAATAAAATCTCAAAAAACCTTGGGTTTTATTAGCCCAGGCAAATCGGTGATTTTGGTCGAATTTTGACTTGTCAATATTATTACATATTTGGATTCGTCTCGCCGTTGCGGATTCAACGGTATATATATTTTTTTAATTTTGACCTATTTTTAGGCCCCCTAGGCCTATTTTAAAGTTTAAAAACTCCATAGACGAGTTATTTATGAACGGATTTTGTTTAAATTTATACCATAAGTACACTTTGCCAAGCTAAATCGAATGGCGCAAACAGAATTAAAATCGGACCATTAGTTTAGGATTTCGATTTTGACTGGCCTTCCTGGAGGGCCCAGGGGACCGTTTTTTGGACTTTAAAAGTCCTCTGTAGCCCAAACTATAAGTCCTACGGAATTCTACTTGGTGCCATTCGATTTTTCTCGCCGAGCTGCTTCTAGACATGGTCTTAGATTTCATTTTCGCCCAGCCATTCGCCCAGAATCGAAAATAAAATCTCAAAAAACCTTGTTTTTTTTTTAGCCCAGGCAAATCGGTGATTTTGGTCGAATTTTGACTTGTCAATATTATTACATATTTGGATTCGTCTCGCCGTTGCGGATTCAACGGTATATATTTTTTTAATTTTGACCTATTTTTAGGCCCCCTAGGCCTATTTTAAAGTTTAAAAACTCCATAGACGAGTTATTTATGAACGGATTTTGTTTAAATTTATACCATAAGTACACTTTGGCAAGCTAAATCGAATGGCGCAAACAGAATTAAAATCGGACCATTAGTTTAGGATTTCGATTTTGACTGGCCTTCCTGGAGGGCCCAGGGGACCGTTTTTTGGACTTTAAAAGTCCTCTGTAGCCCAAACTATAAGTCCTACGGAATTCTACTTGGTGCCATTCGATTTTTCTCGCCGAGCTGCTTCTAGACATGGTCTTAGATTTCATTTTCGCCCAGCCATTCGCCCAGAATCGAAAATAAAATCTCAAAAAACCTTGGGTTTTTAGCCCAGGCAAATCGGTGATTTTGGTCGAATTTTGACTTGTCAATATTATTACATATTTGGATTCGTCTCGCCGTTGCGGATTCAACGGTATATATATTTTTTAATTTTGACCTATTTTTAGGCCCCCTAGGCCTATTTTAAAGTTTAAAAACTCCATAGACGAGTTATTTATGAACGGATTTTGTTTAAATTTATACCATAAGTACACTTTGGCAAGCTAAATCGAATGGCGCAAACAGAATTAAAATCGGACCATTAGTTTAGGATTTCGATTTTGACTGGCCTTCCTGGAGGGCCCAGGGGACCGTTTTTTGGACTTTAAAAGTCCTCTGTAGCCCAAACTATAAGTCCTACGGAATTCTACTTGGTGCCATTCGATTTTTCTCGCCGAGCTGCTTCTAGACATGGTCTTAGATTTCATTTTCGCCCAGCCATTCGCCCAGAATCGAAAATAAAATCTCAAAAAACCTTGGGTTTTAGCCCAGGCAAATCGGTGATTTTGGTCGAATTTTGACTTGTCAATATTATTACATATTTGGATTCGTCTCGCCGTTGCGGATTCAACGGTATATATATTTTTTAATTTTGACCTATTTTTAGGCCCCCTAGGCCTATTTTAAAGTTTAAAAACTCCATAGACGAGTTATTTATGAACGGATTTTGTTTAAATTTATACCATAAGTACACTTTGCCAAGCTAAATCGAATGGCGCAAACAGAATTAAAATCGGACCATTAGTTTAGGATTTCGATTTTGACTGGCCTTCCTGGAGGGCCCAGGGGACCGTTTTTTGGACTTTAAAAGTCCTCTGTAGCCCAAACTATAAGTCCTACGGAATTCTACTTGGTGCCATTCGATTTTTCTCGCCGAGCTGCTTCTAGACATGGTCTTAGATTTCATTTTCGCCCAGCCATTCGCCCAGAATCGAAAATAAAATCTCAAAAAACCTTGGGTTTTAGCCCAGGCAAATCGGTGATTTTGGTCGAATTTTGACTTGTCAATATTATTACATATTTGGATTCGTCTCGCCGTTGCGGATTCAACGGTATATATATTTTTTAATTTTGACCTATTTTTAGGCCCCCTAGGCCTATTTTAAAGTTTAAAAACTCCATAGACGAGTTATTTATGAACGGATTTTGTTTAAATTTATACCATAAGTACACTTTGGCAAGCTAAATCGAATGGCGCAAACAGAATTAAAATCGGACCATTAGTTTAGGATTTCGATTTTGACTGGCCTTCCTGGAGGGCCCAGGGGACCGTTTTTTGGACTTTAAAAGTCCTCTGTAGCCCAAACTATAAGTCCTACGGAATTCTACTTGGTGCCATTCGATTTTTCTCGCCGAGCTGCTTCTAGACATGGTCTTAGATTTCATTTTCGCCCAGCCATTCGCCCAGAATCGAAAATAAAATCTCAAAAAACCTTGGGTTTTTTGCCCAGGCAAATCGGTGATTTTGGTCGAATTTTGACTTGTCAATATTATTACATATTTGGATTCGTCTCGCCGTTGCGGATTCAACGGTATATATTTTTTTAATTTTGACCTATTTTTAGGCCCCCTAGGCCTATTTTAAAGTTTAAAAACTCCATAGACGAGTTATTTATGAACGGATTTTGTTTAAATTTATACCATAAGTACACTTTGGCAAGCTAAATCGAATGGCGCAAACAGAATTAAAATCGGACCATTAGTTTAGGATTTCGATTTTGACTGGCCTTCCTGGAGGGCCCAGGGGACCGTTTTTTGGACTTTAAAAGTCCTCTGTAGCCCAAACTATAAGTCCTACGGAATTCTACTTGGTGCCATTCGATTTTTCTCGCCGAGCTGCTTCTAGACATGGTCTTAGATTTCATTTTCGCCCAGCCATTCGCCCAGAATCGAAAATAAAATCTCAAAAAACCTTGGGTTTTAGCCCAGGCAAATCGGTGATTTTGGTCGAATTTTGACTTGTCAATATTATTACATATTTGGATTCGTCTCGCCGTTGCGGATTCAACGGTATATATTTTTTAATTTTGACCTATTTTTAGGCCCCCTAGGCCTATTTTAAAGTTTAAAAACTCCATAGACGAGTTATTTATGAACGGATTTTGTTTAAATTTATACCATAAGTACACTTTGGCAAGCTAAATCGAATGGCGCAAACAGAATTAAAATCGGACCATTAGTTTAGGATTTCGATTTTGACTGGCCTTCCTGGAGGGCCCAGGGGACCGTTTTTTGGACTTTAAAAGTCCTCTGTAGCCCAAACTATAAGTCCTACGGAATTCTACTTGGTGCCATTCGATTTTTCTCGCCGAGCTGCTTCTAGACATGGTCTTAGATTTCATTTTCGCCCAGCCATTCGCCCAGAATCGAAAATAAAATCTCAAAAAACCTTGGGTTTTTTTTAGCCCAGGCAAATCGGTGATTTTGGTCGAATTTTGACTTGTCAATATTATTACATATTTGGATTCGTCTCGCCGTTGCGGATTCAACGGTATATATATTTTTAATTTTGACCTATTTTTAGGCCCCCTAGGCCTATTTTAAAGTTTAAAAACTCCATAGACGAGTTATTTATGAACGGATTTTGTTTAAATTTATACCATAAGTACACTTTGCCAAGCTAAATCGAATGGCGCAAACAGAATTAAAATCGGACCATTAGTTTAGGATTTCGATTTTGACTGGCCTTCCTGGAGGGCCCAGGGGACCGTTTTTTGGACTTTAAAAGTCCTCTGTAGCCCAAACTATAAGTCCTACGGAATTCTACTTGGTGCCATTCGATTTTTCTCGCCGAGCTGCTTCTAGACATGGTCTTAGATTTCATTTTCGCCCAGCCATTCGCCCAGAATCGAAAATAAAATCTCAAAAAACCTTGGGTTTTAGCCCAGGCAAATCGGTGATTTTGGTCGAATTTTGACTTGTCAATATTATTACATATTTGGATTCGTCTCGCCGTTGCGGATTCAACGGTATATATATTTTTTAATTTTGACCTATTTTTAGGCCCCCTAGGCCTATTTTAAAGTTTAAAAACTCCATAGACGAGTTATTTATGAACGGATTTTGTTTAAATTTATACCATAAGTACACTTTGCCAAGCTAAATCGAATGGCGCAAACAGAATTAAAATCGGACCATTAGTTTAGGATTTCGATTTTGACTGGCCTTCCTGGAGGGCCCAGGGGACCGTTTTTTGGACTTTAAAAGTCCTCTGTAGCCCAAACTATAAGTCCTACGGAATTCTACTTGGTGCCATTCGATTTTTCTCGCCGAGCTGCTTCTAGACATGGTCTTAGATTTCATTTTCGCCCAGCCATTCGCCCAGAATCGAAAATAAAATCTCAGGCAAATCGGTGATTTTGGTCGAATTTTGACTTGTCAATATTATTACATATTTGGATTCGTCTCGCCGTTGCGGATTCAACGGTATATATATTTTTTAATTTTGACCTATTTTTAGGCCCCCTAGGCCTATTTTAAAGTTTAAAAACTCCATAGACGAGTTATTTATGAACGGATTTTGTTTAAATTTATACCATAAGTACACTTTGGCAAGCTAAATCGAATGGCGCAAACAGAATTAAAATCGGACCATTAGTTTAGGATTTCGATTTTGACTGGCCTTCCTGGAGGGCCCAGGGGACCGTTTTTTGGACTTTAAAAGTCCTCTGTAGCCCAAACTATAAGTCCTACGGAATTCTACTTGGTGCCATTCGATTTTTCTCGCCGAGCTGCTTCTAGACATGGTCTTAGATTTCATTTTCGCCCAGCCATTCGCCCAGAATCGAAAATAAAATCTCAAAAAACCTTGGGTTTTAGCCCAGGCAAATCGGTGATTTTGGTCGAATTTTGACTTGTCAATATTATTACATATTTGGATTCGTCTCGCCGTTGCGGATTCAACGGTATATATATTTTTTAATTTTGACCTATTTTTAGGCCCCCTAGGCCTATTTTAAAGTTTAAAAACTCCATAGACGAGTTATTTATGAACGGATTTTGTTTAAATTTATACCATAAGTACACTTGGCCAAGCTAAATCGAATGGCGCAAACAGAATTAAAATCGGACCATTAGTTTAGGATTTCGATTTTGACTGGCCTTCCTGGAGGGCCCAGGGGACCGTTTTTTGGACTTTAAAAGTCCTCTGTAGCCCAAACTATAAGTCCTACGGAATTCTACTTGGTGCCATTCGATTTTTCTCGCCGAGCTGCTTCTAGACATGGTCTTAGATTTCATTTTCGCCCAGCCATTCGCCCAGAATCGAAAATAAAATCTCAAAAAACCTTGGGTTTTTAGCCCAGGCAAATCGGTGATTTTGGTCGAATTTTGACTTGTCAATATTATTACATATTTGGATTCGTCTCGCCGTTGCGGATTCAACGGTATATATATTTTTTAATTTTGACCTATTTTTAGGCCCCCTAGGCCTATTTTAAAGTTTAAAAACTCCATAGACGAGTTATTTATGAACGGATTTGTTTAAATTTATACCATAAGTACACTTTGCCAAGCTAAATCGAATGGCGCAAACAGAATTAAAATCGGACCATTAGTTTAGGATTTCGATTTTGACTGGCCTTCCTGGAGGGCCCAGGGGACCGTTTTTTGGACTTTAAAAGTCCTCTGTAGCCCAAACTATAAGTCCTACGGAATTCTACTTGGTGCCATTCGATTTTTCTCGCCGAGCTGCTTCTAGACATGGTCTTAGATTTCATTTTCGCCCAGCCATTCGCCCAGAATCGAAAATAAAATCTCAAAAACCTTGGGTTTATTTTAGCCCAGGCAAATCGGTGATTTTGGTCGAATTTTGACTTGTCAATATTATTACATATTTGGATTCGTCTCGCCGTTGCGGATTCAACGGTATATATATTTTTTAATTTTGACCTATTTTAGGCCCCTAGGCCTATTTTAAAGTTTAAAAACTCCATAGAAGAGTTATTTATGAACGGATTTTGTTTAAATTTATACCATAAGTACACTTTGGCAAGCTGATTCGAATGGCGCAAACAGAATTAAAATCGGACCATTAGTTTAGGATTTCGATTTTGACTGGGCCTTCCTGGAGGGCCCAGGGGACCGTTTTTTGGACTTTAAAAGTCCTCTGTAGCCCAAACTATAAGTCCTAGGGAATTCTACTTGGTGCCATTCGATTTTTCTCGGCGAGCTGCTTCTAGTCCAAGACGCTACTAGTACAAAGGAGTACAAAGGAAATCAAGCAACAACAGGTCTAGTGACCCTTCTAGGCTGCTTGTCCTCCAAAACACTGAGGATCAAGTGTCCAAACAGTGGTTTAGAGTGGGTAAGGGAACATTGGAAAGGGAACTACTGCCCAGGAACTAATGTCCGTGGCAGGACTAGGAAGTTAGTAGGGGACATATGGGTTAGTAACTGAGGGGAGGATAAAATAAAGTTATTCATTTACAAACGCAGTCAGTCGCGAGTTTGATGCGAGATATTTGTCTAGGCGGAGTTTAAATGAATCAACGGTGCTGTAGTCTATAACGGCTCGGGGAAGCCCATTCCACAAGTTGACAACTCGATTGAAGAAGAAATTCTTAGATTCGTGTGAGGTAAAAGATTTACCAATAATTTTGCAACCGTTTCCCCGTGTGTAATTAGATTGGTCGATAGTGAAGTACTTACTACAGTTCATATTGTCGATGCCTTTGATGATTTTGAACACTTGAATTAAGTCACCTCTTAATCTGCGCTGGGTTAAAGGAAATAGATTTAATTCTCTAAGATGCTCTTCGTATGGTATGTTCTTTAGGCTAGGTATCATTTTGGTAACTCTACGTTGAACTCGTTCTAGCTTGTTTGTCTTTTTGGTAATAAGGGCACCAGCATTGAACGCAGTATTCCAGAAGAGGGCGGACTAAGGAATTGTAAGGGGTTAGGATAACTTCTTTGGATTTATGCTAAAATGACCTGCCTATAAAGCCAATTATTTTGTTTGCCTTCTTAACAACTTCTGAATATTGTTGACTCGGTTTTAGGTTACTCGATATTGTTACTCCCAGATCGGTTTCTCTGTTTACATTCTTAAGCTGAGTGCCATGCATCGAATAGTTTGCTTTCTCATTTAGGTATCCGATATGTAGTACTTTACATTTATCCGCATTGAAACTCATTTGCCAAATTTGGGCCCAATGTGACAATTTATCTAGATTGTGTTGCATATCGTCAACTTGTTCTTTTGAGAGTACGCTATTTGCAATTTTTGTATCGTCAGCAAATTTTGAAATTGTACAGGTGAGACCCTCATCTATGTCGTTGATGTAAATTAGAAAGAGAATTGGTCCTAGTACCGATCCCTGGGGTACCCCGCTACTTACATTGGTCCATTTAGATGCCTTACAGTTTATGACTACTGTTTGCTTTCTGTCGCTGAGCCAATTTTCTATCCATTTCAACACACCGTCTTGTATTCCATGCACTTTTAGTTTTTAGCAGTAAACGTTTGTGGGGAACTTTGTCAAAGGCCTTTTGAAAATCAAGGTATATAATATCTACAGCTTTACTCTCATCGTAGAGGTTGAGGATATCGTGGAAGAAGTCTAAGAGGTTTGTTAAACAGGAAAGTTTTTTACGAAAGCCGTGTTGAGTATCTTTAAGTATGTTATTTTCCTCTAAGTGATTTACGAGTCTGTCTCTTATGACCGTTTCTAGCATTTTACATACAACTGAGGTTAAGCTAATTGGACGATAGTTACGGGGTAGGGATTTACTGCCTTTTTTTAATATCGGTGTTACGTTGGCTATCTTCCACTGATCAGGCATAGTTCCAGACTGCAAGGATTTATTGAATATTAATGTCAGTGGTTTGGAGAGCTCATCCTTAGCTTCCTTTAGAACTCTAGGCGAGATTGTATCAGGTCCAGGCGTTTTATTTACCTTGAGTTTATCTAAACAATTCAATACTTCTCTCTCTGATAAGGTGATATTGCTTAGAACATCTGAATTATCAATCTGAATCGGCGATGGTGTAGGGATAATAGTCACTACACCAGCGAGCCGCTCTTCCTCAGGTTTATTAAAACCTACCCCGTCCATCATGGCTTCGGTGGGGGAGTCCATTATTACCAAACTACCACCTATTTACCATCTGGCAAAAATGTAAGGCATATCAGTCCGCCTTCTGGTTGACACCGGAGCTGCGAGATCTTGTTTGTTCAACACGTTTTACGACAAACATCGCCACAAGTTTGGAATGTTGCACACCACCACCACGAATCTCTTCAGTGCAGGCAACATGCCCCTACTCATTAAGGAGAGACCACACCCCTGCATATTACCACACCAGACTCAGAAACCTCCTGCCGTCATCCTTTTGTGGCGTTTTATTCAGAGTGCACCCAATACGATGGATATATGGGACTCAACGTATTGCAATGGCTACTAGCTCAATTGGATTGCAGCCAACGACGACGTTTGATATTTAAAAAGGAAGTAGGGAGTAAATTTTTTTTTTTTTAAATCAACCAAAAAAGAAAACAAAGGGGTCCACGAATTCTTAGAAGTGACAGTATTGTACTATATACTGTACATACATAAATTTGTAACTTACATAATCATCATTCACATGTACTTAAGGGGGTAGTATTCGCTTTTTTGGACATCCCTTTTCTCTCATGTTTAGCATATTAGTTTTGAGGTTTTAAGACGTTAGTTTGGCGATTTTGAGACCTTTCGCCTTATTTCGTTATCAATATTATAACTTTTCGTGCCCTTTAATTTAAACCCAAGTTTTTTTGAGAAAAATATTTTCGGCCGAATGGCTGGGCGAAAATGAAACTACGACCATGTCTAGAAGTAGCTCGGCGAGAAAAATCGAATGGCACCAAATAGAATTCTTTAGGACTTATAGTCGAAATCCTAAACTAATGGTCCGATTTTACTTCTGTTTGCGCCATTCTATTCAGCTTGCCAAAGTGTACTTATTGTATAAACTTAAACAAAATCCGTTCATACATAACTCGTCTATGGAGTTTTTAAACTTTAAAATAGGCCGAGGGGGCCTAAAAATAGGTCAAAATTTAAACAAAAATTATACCGTTGAATTCGCAACGGCGAGACGAATCCAAATATGTAATAATATTGACAAGTCAAAATTCGACCAAAATCACCGATTTGCCTGGTCGTTTTTGGAAAAAAATATTCTCGATTCTGGCCGAATGGCTGGGTGAAAATGAAATCTACGACCATGTTTAGAAGCAGCTCGGCGAGAAAAAAACGAATGGCACAGGTTAGAATTCTCTAGGACTTATAGTTTGGGCTACATTGGACTTTTAAAGTCCCAAAAACGGTCCCCTGGGACCTCCAGGAAGGCTAAGTCAAAATCGAAATCCTAAACTAATGGTCCGATTTTAATTCTGTTTGCGTCATTCGATTCAACTTACCACAGTGTACTTTTGGTATAAATTTAAACAAAATCCGTACATAAATAAGTCGTCTATGGAAGTTTTTAAACTTTAAAATAGGCCTAGGGGGCCTAGAAAAAGGTTAAAATTAAAAACAAAATTATACTGTTGAATCCGCAACGGCGAGACGAATCCAAATATGTAATAATATTGACAAGTCAAAATTCAACCAAAATCACCAATTTGCCCAATCAATCAATCAATCTCGAATCAAACAACCTAATCAAAAATAGTCAGCACGGCTTTAGATCAAATAAGTCATGCCTAACAAATTTGATTGAATTATATAATAAACTATTCACATATAACGACATGACGAAATCACTAGATATAATCTTCTTGGACTTTCAAAAAGCTTTCGACAAGGTGCCTCACCGAAAACTATTGGCTAAACTGGAGAGGATAGGTATCAAAGGTGAAATTCATTCTTGGATAAAAAAATTGGCTTACAGACAGAAGACAGAGAGTGGTGATAAATGGAGTGGAATCGGAGTGGGAGCCTGTCACTAGTGGAGTTCCACAGGGTTCAGTCCTTGGACCGGTCCTGTTTCTCATTTACATTAACGATATTGATGTAGGGGTAAACAACACCATTTCCAAATTCGCCGACGATACAAAAATAGGAAATACAGTCCTGAACGAAGATGATAGAAATGCGTTGCAATCTGATTTAAACAAGATATCAGAGTGGTCGAAAAAATGGCAGATGCCCTTCAATGTCGATAAATGTCAGGTGCTGCAGGTTGGCAGCAGAAATATGAAATACAAATACGAAATGAATGGCAAACAAATAAAAATCGCAACGGTAGTAAAAGACCTAGGGGTACTAATATCTGAAAACCTAAAAACTTCCGACCAATGTATAGCAGCTGCAAATAAGGCAAACATAGCATTGGGCTTTATTAAACGAAAATTTACATATAAACATGAAAACTTAATAGTGCCACTGTTCAAAAGTATGGTGAGGCCCCACCTTGAATATGGTGTGCAGTTCTGGTCACCTTATCTGATCAAGGACATTGTAAGACTCGAGTCAGTACAGCGTAGAGCGACGAAGATGATACCCTCATTAAGAAATAAACCATATGAAGAAAGACTTAAACGATTGAACCTGTTCTCATTAAAAAAGAGGAGGTTGAGGGGTCAGCTTATTGAGTGCTTTAAGATACTAAAAGGTTTCGACAAAGTCGATGAAAATGCACTATTCACATTAAACAATACTAATCAAACTCGCGGAAAAGGAATGAAATTAAAAACCAAAAAGGCAAACCTAGATGTCACAGAGTTTCTTCACCTACAGTGTGGCGACAGAGTGGAATAAACTACCAGCGAGAGTGGTGGAGAGTGACACAATAAACGCTTTCAAGGGAAGGCTTGACCTCTATCTGCAGAGGGCTGGGGTGATATGAAAAAAAAAAAAATTTATCGATGTGTATGTGTGTGCACTGTACAGTATGTATATATATATATACTGTATATATATGTATGTATATGTGTATATATGTATGTGTATGTGTGTGTGTGTGTGTGTATATGTATGTACCGGTGTATATATATATATATATATATATATATATATATATATATATATATATATATATGCATATATACATATATAGTTTGTAAGGCCAGACTGCCTAGTAAGGACCTTGAGGTCTGTGTGGTCTGTGTGTCTGTGTATCTATGTAGCTCTATGTAGCTCATCACCCAAGGTTTTTTGAGAAAAATATTTTCGTTTCTGGGCGAATGGCTGGGTGAAAATGAAATCTACGACCATGTCTAGAAGCAGCTCGGCGAGAAAAAAACGAATAGCACCAGTTATAATTCTCTAGGACTTATAGTTTGGGCTACATTGGACTTTTAAAGTCCAAAAAACGGTCCCCTGGGCCCTCTAGGAAGGTTAAATCAAAATCGAAATCCAAAACTAATGGTCCGATTTTAATTCTGTTTGAGACATTCGATTCAGCTTGCCAAAGTATACTAATGGTATAAATTTAAACAAAATCCGTACATAAATAACTCGTCTATGGATTTTTTAAACTTTAAAATAGGCCTAGGGGGCCTAAAAATAGGTCAAAATTAAAACAATAATTATACCGTTGAATCCGCAACGGCGAGACGAATCCAAATATGTAATAATATTGACTGGGCGAAAATGGAATGGCTGGGATGGCTGGGCGAAAATGAAATCTACGACCATGTCTAGAAGCAGCTCGGCGAGAAAAAACGAATGGCACCAGTTAGAATTCTCTAGGACTTGTAGTTTGGGCTACATTGGACTTTTAAAGTCCAAAAAACGGTCTCCTGGGCCCTCCAGGAAGGCCCAGTCAAAATCGAAATCCTAAACTAATGGGCCGATTTTACTTCTGTTTGCGCCATTCGATTCATCTTGCCAAAGTAGACTTATGGTGTAAATTTAAACAAAATCCGTTCATAAATAACTCGTCTATGGAGTTTTTAAGCTTTAAAATAGGCCGAGGGGGCCTAAAAATAGGTCAAAATTGAAAACAAAATATACCATTGAATCCATCCGCAACGGCAAGACGAATCAAAATATGTAATAATATTGACAAGTCAAAATTCGACCAAAATCACCGATTTGCCTGGGCTAAACCCAAGGTTTTTTGAGAAAAATGTTTTCGATTCTGGGCGAATGGCTGGGCGAAAATGAAATCTAAGACCATGTATAGAAGCAGATCGGCGAGAAAAATCGGATGGCACCAAGTAGAATTCCCTAGTACTTATAGTATTTGTACAAATTCATCTTGAAAAGGGGTCTAGGGGTATAATTATAAGCTTGATGGAGGAGGTCTAGCGAATAAAGTAAAAAAAAAAAGCCTTAACCCCTTCTGTACCAGCGACGTTATATATATTTGGTTTGAGCTACACTTAGACGATTGTATGAAACTTTGGAAGGGTATATGATAGCTAAATGGATTAAATGTGATAGTCTATAATGTTTGAACAGGCGGACATCCTTCCTAAGCTGAATAAAACCGTCTAATAGTTGCCAAAATATAAGGAAAAGGACGTCACCGGTACAGTATGGGTTAAGGTAGTGTCACGAAAAAATTTTCCATCAATTTAAAAGGGCAATTATTGTCTGACAGCTTGATAATTTAAAATGTAAAACTTACAAACCAAAACAGGGACGCCACAAGATAAAGGTAAAAATAACTTATCAAAATCGCTATGTGGAAATAACACTTTCTAAAATAAAATTTATGTAATAAAATAACACAATCCACCACATAGGGTGTACATTACTACATGAGCAAGTTAATCTGTTTCCCAAGCAAACTAAAAATATGAAAAAAGGGGAAATATGCCTGAGTATATAGATAGACAAAACATAATCTAACTTCTGGACCTCTTCAAACTAAGAGCTGTGGAGATGAGCTTTTTCAGAATGGCAGCTGGCATGAATAGGCTAGATGGGCCAAGTAATAGGGAAGTGTACGAGTCCTTTGGAATGGAAGAGCAGGCTTTGGGCATTGATTGTGGTTTGGTTGAGTGGATAAAGAGAAGTACTTTGAGGTGGTATGGTCATGTTCAGAGAATGGATGAAGACAGAATGCCAAGAAAGATATATGGGAGTCAGGTGAGTGGAACCGCTAGTAGTGGAAGACCACCTATGGTATGGGAAAAGAAAGTGGAAAAATATATTGAAGAAAAACTTCCACGTAGTGGAAGGGGCATTGTGGCACGGGCAAAGGAGGCATGTCTTGACAAAGTAGCTTGGAGACGTTTCTGTCATGGCCATCCTCTAGTGGGGGTTTCCCAGGGGGAAGCAAGGCGTCGGAGATGATGATGATGATAATCTAACTTTGAACTAGTTTCCGATTCCAATGGTAACGACCATCAATATGATTTATGTTAAATTTGCAAAATAAACAAACGGAACGGCACAATATAAAGACAAATGAACTTATCAATCAAAATCACCATGTGGACATAACAATTTAGCAAAATAAAATTAGAAAAACCTTGCCCGTCCAAAATTGCAGGAAAATGCGCTTGCGTGATTCTACCTTCACATTAATAAATAGTTATACAAAATATAATTTCATTGGCCTTCAATGATCCATAATTTGTAGTGCATAATTTGGTATTTTCATAAATTGATTTCGTTACTTGTCTATGTATGCCAGAGTATACGCATACATACATACATACTTTTCTATATATGTTTAGCTTCATTTCATTTTTCTGTAGGTGATCTTTTTCTATTACTTTTCAATATAATAATGATTTCAATTGTCTGTACACTTTCTTATTTTATATTTATATAGCCTATATGTTTAGCTTCATTTAATTTTACTGTAGCTTGTGATCTTTATCTATTACTTTTCAATATAATGACTTAAATTTTCTGTACACTTTCTTATTTATTCCTTACACTGCAGGTGATGTTCCGCCATGGCCATCCTTCACCTGGTGGGGGGGGGGGGGGGGGGGGGTGGGGCGGGGGGGGGGGGGGGGGGGGGGGGGGGGGGGGGGGGGGGGGGTTTGCCCAGGCGTCGGAGATGATGATGATGATGATCTTGGGTTCTGGGGCAGCGGTCTTCTTCAACTGGATACTGCATAGGTCCTTGGTCCTGGGAATATGTACCACCTTGTTAGTACTGGTAATACTAATAATAATAATAATAATAATAATAATAATAAAAAACAAAAATAATACTAATAATAATAATAATAATAATAATAATAATAATAGTTTATATTTTATTAATTTCACCACAACACCAAACACCTCCAATGAAATTAATAAAAGCATATATGTGATCCACCGGGATTTGAACCTGGGTTATCACACACAGATTTTTAAACACTAACCATTACACCAAGATGGTAATAATAATAATAATAATTGGTTAATTGGGGCTAAAAATACAGACTTAACCTAGATCTTATCCTAAGGGATCAACAGACTGATCCTGGCTTCTAACGAGAGCGCCTACATACCCCCGAGGGAGTGGGACGTGGGCAGGAGACTTTGTGGTTCCCCCGAGGTGGTCCGTCCAGACCTTGTTTTCACGGCCAGGGAAATTTGTTGAGAGAACTTCCCCTGCCGGCACGTGGGATCGAACCCCCGACACCAGAGCTAGCACTCCCAATACAGTGACTAAGCACGCTCAGCCAATAATAATAATGATAATAATAATAATAATAATAATAATAATGCTGATCATAATAATAATAAAAATAATATATAATAGTAAGTGAAGTACCTGCTGATACCAAAAATAACAATGGTAAAACATAAAAAACAAAAAAAAACACAATATAAAATTAAATCTCTTAGCAACTGATATCTGGTGACTTATTATGAAACTACTATTTGTGAATTTGTATTTTGTTTTTGTGTGTTCATTGTTTTCTGTTGTGTTGTCCCTATTTGGGCTCTGTCTTGAGTCGGCCAAAACAAAATAGGAAAAGTGGGGAATGGGCCTGAGTAAATACAAAAATTCAATACTATGCCTCAGCATCATAAAAATACCAAGTTTTCATAATTAACTACATATTTGGCTATTAAATATTCATTATAGATGAATAATGCAGGTGAAGACATGACAATTTACCATCAGCTGATGACTGGAAGACAGGCATAATAGTCCCCCTATATAAGGGTAAAGGGGAAAGACGAGTGTGTGGTAACCACCAAGTAATGTCTTCTAAGCGTAGTAGGGAAGGTGTACAGTAGGGTAGTGATTGAGAGAGGGAGAGCGAGAACGGAGAAATGGATCGGTGACGAGCAGGGCGGTTTTAGGAAGGGAAGAGGATGTGTAGATCAGATTTTTACCCTGAAATGTGTTGTGAAGAAATATCTGGAGAAGCAACAAAAGCTGTATGTTGCCTTTATGGACTTGGGGAAGGCCTATGACAGAGTGGATAGAGAAGGCATGTGGAAAGTACTTAGAATATACGGAGTAGATGGCAAGTTGCTGAAAGCAGTGAAGAGCATGTATGAGTACAAAGGAGTACAAAGGAAATCAAGCAACAACATATCTAGTGACCCTTCTAAGCTGCTTGTCCTCCAAAACACTGATGATCAAGTGTCCAAACAGTGGTTTAGAGTGGGTAAGGGAAAATTGGAAAGGGAACTACTGCCCTGCCACTAACGTGGCAGGACTAGGAAGTTAGTAGGGGACATATGGGTTAGTAACTGAGGGGAGGATAAAATAAAGTTATTCATTTACAAACGCAGTCAGTCGCGGGTTTGATGCGAGATATTTGTCTAGGCGGAATTTAAATGAATCAACGGTGCTGCAGTCTATAACGTCTCGTCTCGGGGGAAGCCCATTCCACAAGTTGACAACTCGATTGAAGAAGAAATTCTTAGATTCGTGTGAGTTAAAAGATTTACCAATAATTTTGCAAAAACCGTTTCCCCGCGTGTAATTAGATTGGTCGATAGAGAAGTACTTACTACAGTTCATATTGTCGATGCCATTGATGATTTTGAACACTTGAATTAAGTCACCTCTTAATCTGCGCTGGGTTAAAGGAAATAGATTTAATTCTCTAAGACGCTCTTCGTATGGTTTGTTCTTTAGGCTAGGTATCATTTTGGTAACTCTACGTTGAACTCGTTCTAGCTTGTTTATGTCTTTTTGGTAATAAGGGCACCAGCATTGAACGCAGTATTCCAGAAGAGGGCGGACTAAGGAATTGTAAAGGGTTAGGATTACGTCTTTGGATTTATTCTCAAATGATCTGCCTATAAAGCCAATTATGAGGGTGCAAAGGCGGTAGTACGTGTGGAGAATGATCAAAGCGAGTTCTTTGATCTGAATGTTGGGTTGAAACAGGGGTGTGTGATGTCCCCGTGGTTGTTTACTGTATATATGGATGGAGTCATGAAAGAAATACAAGGAAGAGCAGTGGATGTTGGTGTATCGCTGATAAGGGATGGAAATGAGTGGAAGCTACCTATACTGCTGTTTTCTGATGATACATTTCTGATGAGCGATAATGAATGGGAGCTGCAGGGTCTGGTAAATTTGTTTGGAACAGTGTGCCAAAAACGGAATCTGAAGGTAAATACATACATACATACATACATACAATTTTAAGACTTAGTGATGCACACATACGTGCAGTTTCAGTCTCTAGTCCTAATGGCGGTGTTCCAGACAACCCTGTTAATGGCTGCTTCACTTGTCAAGTTTTTGGATTTGAGATCGGCACGTATAGCCCGATCCCAGATCTTTCTCAGTCCACCCCTTGGTGCAGCTTCCTCCACAATCACAGACCTGCATTTTTTCACCCAACTTTGTTCATCCATTCTCTCCACATGTTCATACCATCCCAGTCTACTTGTACGTATCACTTCGCTAATACTCTTTATACCTAAACGTCTCTTCAGCTCAACATTTGTTATTCTATCATGCAGCCTGGCCCCACACATCCATCTCACCATTCTCATCTCATTACGTTCCATTCTGTTCACATCCTCTACTTTAACGGCCCATGTTTCTGAGGCATACGTCATTGCACTTCTAACACATGAGGCATACACCTTTCCCTTCAGGGGGAGAGGCATTCTTTTCATAGTCAGAATTGGCAGCAGTTCTCTGAACTTCCCCCAGCCACATCTAATTCTAGCGACAGTGGCAGCCTCGGCCCCACCACCGGCTGAAATGGTATCTCCTAGGTAACAAAACTTGTCCACCAGCTCCAATGACTCATTTCCAAAATTCACAGCCACAGGATCATCACTTAACACAAGCTCGCCTTTGCACACTACGCACTTAAATTTCTCTATTTCTGACTTATCCTTTGGCAGTGGTCCCTTTATTCTACTACAGCGCTTACTCCCATGGTGCACCCAGCGTCGACAGATGCTACATTGAATCGCGTTAGCGCCCACACCCTTTCCACACACTGCACATGGGTATGCTCTTTTCCACATTGCCACAGGCCGTAGCTCGATTGGTAGAGCGTTCGCCTGCTAACCGTGAGGTTGACGGTTCAAGCCTCGGGCCAGCCAGTCAGTTATTGGCAGACGTCAGTGCTGTTGGTGAACGGTGCGGTCTAGCAATCTGTGGCAACTATTCACTAAGTCCCTGATTCATCAGGGCACCCACCCTAGCCTTGCTATTCAGCAGGGAGTGTATGGTGGTAAAAACTGCATCAATCAATCATTGCCTCGTCTCAATCTACAATGCATAACCTTGGTTTTCTTAATATTGACTCTTAAACCCTTGCTCGTCATGCCCTCTCTCCATCTTCTGAATTTGGCCTTAGCATCTTGCATATTGTCAGATATTAGGACTAAATCGTCTCCATAAAACAGTTCCAACAGAAATCCACCTCTAAAAACTCTAGACAGTGCCTCCAGGACCATAATAAAGAGGAGGGGGTTTAACACTGAACCCTGAAGAACTCTAACACGGACTACGAACTCATCACTCCGTACACCCTTAACGAATCCTCGTACATCTTCGTTATCACACGCACCAGCCACTCTTCCACACCAAGTTTCCTCATAGCCCACTGCACAACATCTCTAGGCACTCTGTCAAAGGCCTTATCCAGGTCTACAAACACAAAGTAAGATCCCTGCCTTTTAGTGAATATCTTTCCTGTATATGCCTGACTATGAAGATAGCATCGGTTGTACCACGTCCTGGTATAAAACCAAACTGCATATCATCAATAGAGATGCTTTGCCTGATCAAACCCTCAAGGACTCTCTCACAGACCTTCATGATTTGGTCAAGCATTTTCAGGCCCCTATAATTACCTCTATCTAGCGCATCCCCTTTTCCTTTGTATATATTTACTATTACACTTTTGTGCCCATCCTCTAGGATTTTCTTATCTTTAATAATGGTGTTTATCAACTCAGTGACTAAGTTGACACCAGTCTCCCCTGAGGCTTTTATCATCTCAGCGACAATGTCAGAGCACCCTAGAGCTTTACCGTCCTTCATTTTATTGATTACGTCGCTCACTACAGCTGGTGCTATCAAAGGAGGGGGTCCAGATATTGGTTTTTCGATACTAAGCTGTTCCTTATCCCATTCAAACTCTACATTTAGCAATCGTTCATAGTGTGCCTTCCATGCTTCTCTGATTTCATTTTCTGCATACACAATCTTCCCATTATCGTTTCTAACATACTGTTCACCTATAATATCCCTACTGTCGTTTTTAACTCGCCTAGCTAGGTTGAAGATCCCATTAGGATTGTCAGTGTTACACACTTGTTCGAGAACCAGGTCCTTAATGCCTTTTTTAGCATTGTAAATAAATCTTTTGGCAGTTCGTTTAGCTGCCTGGTATTCCTCCTTGCTGCCTCCCTTCTTCCATGCTTTGAAGCATCTCCTTTTCTCTTTCACAGCATGTTCTACCTCATCGTTCAACCACCAGGAGGTCTTATTCCTGGGGTGACCCTTTGTTTTCCCACAGACTTAGTCAGTGGCAGCGATAAGGCTATGCTTAAGAAAATTCCATCGACTATTTACATCGTTAGGCCTAACTTCCTTATTTATATTAATTTCCTCCAGTTCACTATGAAACCTATCCCTAACTTTCTTGTTCTTCAGCAGCCACACTTTCCTTTTGGGCATGTATACCTTCTTGCGCTTAGGATCTCTGTATAATCTCATGTCGCACACAATTAGCTTATGCTGGGGGATATATTCTTCGCTCGGGATGACCTTTACATCCCGAACCAGTTTCCAATCTGGAAAGAGCAAGGTTATGGTCTTCGAAAGGGGTAAAGCCACAGAGTGTGAGGTGAAGTTGAACGGTCAGGCTATGGAGATTGTCAGCTCATTTAAGTATCTGGGCAGTGTGTTGAGTAAAGATGGGACTATGGATGAAGAAGTGCGAGAGAGGGTACAACAGGGGAAGAGGGTTGTAGGAACACTGAAAGCAGTAACAAGAAATAGGGTGGTCAGTATGGAAGTGAAGAAGTCCTTGCATGACAGTGTGGTAATCCCGACACTGACTTATGGAAGCGAAGCATGGACGATGGCGGAGAGATTCAGACTAAGAGTGAGAGGGGTGGAAATGAGTTACTTGAGAAGTGCGTGCGGAGTTACATGGAGGGATAGACAGACGAATGAGGAAGTAAGAAGGAGGTGTGGTGTGGAGGTAAATGTGCTGAAAAGTGTGAAAAGGAACACCTAGAGATGGTTCGGCCATATGGAACGTATGGGAAGCGAGAGAATGACTAAGAGGGTGTACGAGAGCGAGGTGGAAGGACAGAGAGGGAGAGGTGGAAGGATGGAGTGAAGAAGTATATGGATGAAGGCGGTGCTGGTTGGTAGGAGGGGCGTCAACTGACTGGGGACAGAAGTGCATGGGGGCGGTTCGTTTGTGGCCACCACTTCGGGGATCACGGCGTCAGGCAATAGATTGATAGATGTACTGTATATAGGCTACTCTGGCACCTTCCCCAGTTTTCCTTTTTTCTTTATTTTTGTATGGGAGTGGCCGATTCGAGACAGAGCAACAGATGCACATCAGAAAAACAAAACAAAACACAAAATCACATACATCTAAGTCATCCAGGAGAAATACCCAGGCCCATTTGGGATCCCCAGCAAAAGATTCCCAGGTCCAAGATCCCCCGGAGAGGCGCCGATTTCCGCAGGCAGACCCGCAGCGAAGATGGACCACCACAAGCCCGCCCACCATGATGGGGGATGGTATTTTTTTGGCCCCCCTTTCTCCCTCATGTTTAGCCCCATTAGTATACCGGGGATAACTGTTTTTCAGATACCTATTTACAGTTCTAAGAATCATTGAACAATATCTTTAACCTAACCTAGTATATTAGTGGACTATTTATGAATGAAAAATTAAAAAAATATATTGAAACCTTACCAAATTATTGAGATATAAGTACAGGTCTCCCCGCTACACAGGATTATACCAAATACCAAAGGTGGCTAGGAATCCTCCTCCCCTTGTATAATTCTCCTACTCGACGAGACAGTGAAAGGGGCGAGGGAACGCGAAAGTGGTCCCGGACCCTGGGAATAGGCACTTTAAATATTATTTCTGTTCAGACTCTGTCTCGTGTCAGCCACCCCCAGCAATGGGGTATGGCTGAGTATATATTGTACCGTTTTCCGCACATATTCTATTCCGCTGGGGTCGTGATTTGATAGTGCTGTACCCACTTCCCCAACCCCCCTCCTTCGCTCCACCTCCTGCCCTTCCACTATTGGTAGGAAGTGGAATGAGGGAGGGGGGTTGGGGAGGTGGGTGCGGCGCTGCCAAGTTATGATTTGCTGGGATGGTTGAGCAATGGAATATGTGCGGCAACCTGTACATACGGTAGCCTACTGTACATACATCTATTCAAGACAAAGTACCATACAAAATCCTGTCATTGTACTGAAACATATATTGCTACCAGATAATTGTATTCAGCTTAGGAAGGATCACTAAAGAAATAAAAATCACACCCCGCTAAGTTCTTTTTAACCCCTTCAGCACTATGACACCTTTTTACTTTCGATTCTGGCTATAATGGACGATTTTCTGCAGCTTACGAAAGATCTATGTTATTTGGAGGGTTTATTCAGGTCGTATTTACCCCTTTCATTCCTAGAGGTAGATTATAAGCTTAAGAATATCGTCTAATGGTAACCAGAATATGATGAGAATTACGCCAAAGCTACCCACAAACAAAATTACACCTTTTTCCTAAGCCAACTACACCTCATTCTTCCCAAATTATTACAACTATAGTGCATTCAAACTAACAAAAATGAATAACGTTTTTTCTCTCTCTCAAAAAAAACCAAAAAAAACCGCTATGGCTTTAAATATTAAGGGGGGGGGGGGGGGGAGGGTTTTATTAGGGGGGGGGGAAGGCTTATTAAGGGGGGGGGGGCTGTATTAAGGGGGGGGGGGGGAGGGGCTTATTAAGGGGGGTGGTTTATTGGATTAATTTATTTAATTATATATTTTTTAGTTAGGATCTAAGAAATGTTGCCGGAAATATGCTTACCCCTTTTAAATTTGTTCTTAATTTACAGTATATATATTTATTTTAGTAAAGTCTTCTCCCTATATCTCCATCAAGCTTACAAAAAACACTCGCAAGATCCTCCTTTCTACATATATTTGTAAAAACAATTGGTAGAAAAATATCCTGGCAGAAAGCCGGTTTCCTCTTAATTACAGGCTCGATCACTTGCCAGGAAAAAATAAATCTAAATTGTACAAAAGGTCTTAAAATTAACAAAGAAATGGGATGAATGGTCTTAAAATTGCCTAACTAATTGGACGACCGTCTTAAAAATCTCAATATTAATGGGACTGAACATGAGGGAGAAGGGGGTCCAGACAAAACTAACCTTAAACCTTACCTTTATTTTTGTGCTGAGTGTTTCCGACATTCAAGAAGGGTTGGAACTAGTATAAATTTCTTGCATAAATTTCTTGCATAAATATCTTGAGTGCCGGGGCGGACTGCTGGATATCTTGAGTGCCGGGGCGGACTGCTGGATATCTTGAGTGCCGGGGCGGACTGCTGGATATCTTGAGTGCCGGGGCGGACTGCTGGATATCTTGAGTGCCGGGGCGGACTGCTGGATATCTTGAGTGCCGGGGCGGACTGCTGGATATCTTGAGTGCCGGGGCGGACTGCTGGATATCTTGAGTGCCGGGGCGGACTGCTGGATATTTTGGCCGTCGTCATCTTCAGCGGTTGTTCCTGAAAATATTAGAGCAGATTAGTAAAGATTATAATAGTAATAGAGGAGAACGCAGATGACCTAGTACTTATCGCAGATAGTGATTGGGATGCCGAGGCCAAGTTCAGAAGATGGAAAGAGGACATGGCAAGTAAAGGGTTAAGAGTTAATATAAATAAAAACAAAGGTTTACATACCCGGTAGTGGATTAGGGATAGGAAAGGTAGAAAAAAGTGGGGCATAAACCTGTGCAGTACTGTATGCAGAAAAGTGGGGCATAAACCTGCGCAGTACTGTATGCAGAAAAGTGGGGCATAAACCTGCGCAGTACTGTATGCAGAAAAGTGGGGCATAAACCTGTGCAGTACTGTATGCAGAAAAGTGGGGCATAAACCTGTGCAGTACTGTATGCAGAAAAGTGGGGCATAAACCTGTGCAGTACTGTATGCAGAAAAGTGGGGCATAAACCTGTGCAGTACTGTATGCAGAAAAGGGGTGGGCACAAACTCAATACAGTGTAGCGTCTGCCGCTGCTGGGTACATCACTGGAAGAAGCGCTGCAGTAGAATAAAGGGACCTCTACCAAGGAAGAAGTCCGAAATTGAGAAATGTGTATGCATAGTATGCAAAGGTGAGCTTGTATTCAATGACCGGCTCGAGAGTGTTAACTTTGACAACGAGGCACTGGAGATGGTGGACAAGTTTTGCTACTTGAGTGATACCATCTCTGCCGGCTGAGGCCGCCACTATCGCCAGAAGAAGATGCGGTTGGGGAAAGTTTAGAACACTTTTGCCACTACACACCATGAGAAGACTCCCTCTCCCCTTGAAGGGAAAGGTGTACGCTTCATGCGATAGAAGCGCAATGACATATGCTTCAGAAACGTGGCCTGTCAAAGCGGATGATACCAACAGAATGGAACGCAATGAGATGAGGATGGATGTGTGGTGCCAAACTGCAAGATAGGATATCAAGTGTAGAGCTAAGGAAAAGGTTAGGTATCAAGAGTAAGTGATGAGATGCGTACTAGCGGGTTTGGATGGTTTGGACATGTGGAGAGGATGGATGAACAAAGCTGGGCGAAAAGATGCAGGTCCATGAATGTGGAGGGAGCTGCACCAAGGGGCGGACCAAGAAAGATGTGGGATCGGATTTTGCAGTCTGATCTTAAATCAAAGAACCTGACAAGTGAGGCAGCTCTTAACAGGGCTGCCTGGAACGCCGCCATTAGGACGTGAGACCAGAACCGCATTTTGTGTGGAGCACTCGGTTTTTAAATTTGTGTATGTATGTATATGTGGAGCGTAAGGTGAGTAAATAACTATAAAATGTTATCAGTGTGAGGTGAATGGCCAAATTTTTAACCAGTCCAAAACAAAAACATACTGGTAATTAATAATGACTTAAGCATTACTACAAGATTTAAAAGGAAGATGGGTTGTTTTTCTGGGCCCTCTTCTTCCTCATGTTTAGCCCCATTAGTTTTCAGAGTTTATGATGTTAGGCTCATTAGTTTGGCAATTTTAAGACCTTACACCCAATATATTTGTCAATATCAAGACTTTTCGTGTCATTTAGGTGTTGATTATTTCCTGGCGAGCGATAGCGAGCCTGTAGTTTAAAAGCCGGGAAATTTTTATATCAAAAAGTGTACAAATATATCTTGAAGGAGGGTCTTGGGGTGTTATTATTTTAGCTTGATAGAGGTCAAGGGAGGAAACAAATCAAATTATAAAAATGGACAAATAAATACCCCCATCACCCCTTAACCCATTGGCTGTGGGAGACGTTCTAGAATGCACATGGCAATTTATAGCAATTTACAGGCTTTTAGAGCCTGTGGAGTCCGAGTGAGTGGGAGCGCGGCAAGTCCCCGTCCACTCTCCAGCCCGGCGGCCGTGACACTGAGGAGGTATGAGGTATATCCCGCTAGACTCTGCAGCGCTGCCAGAAGGCAAATGTTGCGCGACAATAGCAATATTCGCTCAAATTAGCGAATGTCTATGGTAGCACTGCTGATCAACCCTGCGCGCTATGAACCTCGTTCTGGTGTAATTTTAGAGCTATTTTCTTCTAGTTTTTGGCTGAATACATTTAATGTCATTCAGACACTTGCTCAATCATTCAGGAATCAGGAGTGCCTGAATGAGCCCTAATATAGCGGAAATATGCCCGCAGCGTAAGTGTTATTACTAACAATAAAGTAGACGTGCCGTTTTGCCAAAATCAAAACGGCATACCCAACTCTGCGATGGGTTACCATCATCACTACTAATACAATCACGATCACCATCATCACTACAACTGCCAATCATCACAACTACTGTCATCATCACCATTACTATGATCATCATCACTACTACAATTACAATCATCACTACTACTCTCACCATCATCACTACTACTGTCACCATTGTCACTACCATCTTAATCACTACTATCATCATTGATACTACACCTATCAACCATCATTACTACTATCATCACCTCCATCTTACAATCATCATTACTATACCAGTGAGGAACGGTGCACGGCCAACGCAGAAAAGGTCTCATCTACCAGTCACAATGTCAAACAGATTTGAGATATTGGTAGAGATGGAAGACGAACCAGAGGAGACCAGGCTCGTTGGGGATTCCATCCTACGAGGACAGGTCGAAGAGTTCTGCGACAGAGTCCCAAATCAACGAAAAAGATTTTGGATCCCAGGAGCTGGACTGGAACGACATTGTGGAAGCCTTCGAAGATACCACAAAGGATGCAAATGAAAATACCCTTTTTGTCATCCATGCTGGTTCAAATGACGTCATGCGCACCAGATCCGAAGAGTTGATGGAGAAATATCGCAAGATGATCCAGCACTACAAAAACAAGTCAAGGAATATCATCATCTCAGGTATTCTCCCCAAGATCGACGCACCTGACAAATTCTACGACAAGGCCTTCAGCACAAATAGCCGACTAAAATATTTGTGTCTGAGGGAAGAAGTTGAATTCAGCAACCTCTGGGACAACTTCTACAACCAGCCTACTCTGTTCCGCAAGGATGGCACTCATCTAAACCCTGTGGGTTCAGCACGCATGGGTCGTCTCCTACACGAAGCAGTCCGCAGCCATGGATCAAAAAACGCCATCTGAGAAGAAGCAGCAGTGACATAAATCATCCAACGCCAAGAAAAAAACAGAGGCAACCGAGGACCACCAGCGATAAGGACCGAAGACAGCGAGGACCGAGGACAGCCATGAACATAAATGTAGATCCGACAAGAACCAAAAATATTATTAAAGAGCGTTCCGTGAGTTCTAAAATAACAAATTTAAAGATTTTCTATGCAAACGCTCGTAGCATACGCAATAAATTTTCAGATTTAGAGGAGCTAGTGTTTACAGAAAATTATGATGTGATTGGTATAACAGAATCTTGGCTCAATACAGAAGATAGAGACTTTTTAGCAGAGTATTCACTTCCCGGTTATGTAATGTTTGAGAAAAGCTGAATAAATCGAAATGGAGGTGGCATTTTACTTTATATCAAAGAAAGTCTTAACCCTACCCTCTTGTCAAAACCTCAAATTGTGAACGTCGACGCATCTTTTGTGCTAATAAAGAATAATAAAGGTACAAAAATAATACTTGCATTAATATACAGACCTCCAGCTCAATCAGTGCAAACTGACCGAGAAATTTACGAGCAAATTGCAGATGTAAGTAACTCACAAGATACCGTAATTTTTGGCGACTTTAATTTACCTGTGACCAAGTGGGGCGATACTCTTACTTCACACTCCGGACATGACTTGTATACGAACTTGCAAGAGAGTTCGCTTTATCAATTTGTTCGAACGCCAACCCGTGGTAATAACGTTCTTGACATTGTACTTGCAACAAAAGAAGAATTAATAGAGAAATTGAATGTTGGTGATGAATTCAGTAACAGCGACCATCGTACGATAACTTTCACTTTAAAGTTTACTAGTAACGAACCAAATAGTAGCATCGAAAAAGTCCCTAATTTCAAGAAAGTAAACTTCCATAAACTTAGAGCTATGTTTAAAGAAACTGACTGGAGCTTTTTAATTCACAATAACGACATAAATACATCTTGGAAGTTATTCGAAGCCACTTACCTAAAAGCAGTGCAAGACTGCATACCATCGAAAATACGGCGTCCAGGCCATAATAATAAGCCCAAATGGTGGATGCTTGCTAAAAAATTTGCTAATGATAGATTAAAATCCTCACAAAATGACGAAGAACGGCTGAAATTTGTAGAGCTACGACGCAAAGCCAAAAAGTTAATTAAACAAAGTAAAAAGACCTTAGAGTTACATATTGCGAATCAAAGTAAAACAAACCCGAAAGAATTCTATAGTTATATCCGAAAGAAAAAAGTAGTTACTTCAACTGTTGGACCGTTAGTCGATGAAAATGGAGAATACACCAAAGACGAAGTACAAATGAGTAATGCCCTCAATACCTTCTTTGCATCAGTTTTTACAACAGAAGACCTCAGTGATATCCCTACACCATCGCCGATTCAGATTGATAATTCAGATGTTCTAAGCAATATCACCGTTACAGAGAGAGAAGTATTGAATTGTTTAGATAAACTCAAGGTAAATAAAACGCCTGGACCTGATAAAATCTCGCCTAGAGTTCTAAAGGAAGCTAAGGATGAGCTCTCCAAACCACTGACATTGCTATTCAATAAATCCTTGCAGTCTGGAACTATGCCCGATCAGTGGAAGCTAGCCAACGTAACACCGATATTAAAAAAAGGCAGCAAATCCCTACCAAGTAACTATCGTCCAATTAGCTTAACCTCAGTTGTATGTAAAATGCTAGAAACGGTCATACGAGACAGACTCGTAAATCACTTAGAGGAAAATAACACACTTAAAGATACTCAACACGGCTTTCGTAAAAAACGTTCCTGTTTAACAAACCTCTTAGACTTCTTCCATGATATCCTCAACCTCTACGATGAGAGTAAAGCTGTAGATATTATATACCTTGATTTTCAAAAGGCCTTTGACAAAGTTCCCCACAAACGTTTACTGCTAAAACTAAAAGCGCATGGAATACAAGACGGTGTGTTGAAATGGATAGAAAATTGGCTCAGCAACAGAAAGCAAAGGGTAGTCATAAACGGGATGGCATCTAAATGGACCAATGTAAGTAGCGGGGTACCCCAGGGATCGGTACTAGGACCAATTCTCTTTCTAATTTACATCAACGACATAGATGAGGGTCTCACCTGTACAATCTCAAAATTTGCTGACGATACAAAAATTGCAAATAGCGTACTCTCAAAAGAACAAGTTGACGATATGCAACACAATCTAGATAAATTGTCATGTTGGGCCCAAATTTGGCAAATGAGTTTCAATGCGGATAAATGTAAAGTACTACATATCGGATACCTAAATGAGAAAGCAAACTATTCGATGAATGGCACTCAGCTTAAGAATGTAAACAGAGAAACCGATCTGGGAGTAACAATATCGAGTAACCTAAAACCGAGTCAACAATGTTCAGAAGTTGTTAAGAAGGCAAACAAAATAATTGGCTTTATAGGCAGGTCATTTGAGCATAAATCCAAAGAAGTTATCCTAACCCTTTACAATTCATTAGTCCGCCCTCTTCTGGAATACTGCGTTCAATCCTGGTGCCCTTATTACCAAAAAGATATAAACAAGCTAGAACGAGTTCAACGTAGAGTTACCAAAATGATACCTAGCCTAAAGAACAAACCATACGAAGACCGTCTTAGAGAATTAAATCTATTTCCTTTAACCCAGCGCAGATTAAGAGGTGACTTAATTCAAGTGTTCAAAATCATCAAAGGCATCGACAATATGAACTGTAGTAAGTACTTCACTATCGACCAAGCTAATTACACGCGGGGAAACGGTTGCAAAATTATTGGTAAATCTTTTAACTCACACGAATCTAAGAATTTCTTCTTCAATAGAGTTGTCAACTTGTGGAATGGGCTTCCCCGAAACGTTATAGACTGCATCACCGTTGATTCATTTAAACTCCGCCTAGACAAATATCTTGCATCAAACCCGCGACTGACTGCGTTTGTAAATTAATAACTTTATTTTATCCCCCCCTCAGTTACTAACCCATCTGTCCCCTACTAACTTCCTAATCCTGCCACGGACATTAGTTCCAGGGCAGTAATTCGCTTTCCAATGTTCCCTTACCCACTCTAAACCACTGTTTGGACACTTGATCCTCAGTGTTTTGGAGGACAAGCAACCTAGAAGGGTCACTAGATCTGTTGTTGCTTGATTTCCTTTGTACTTGTACTACAGTTAACATCATCACTACTACTATAACCATCATCATTACTAGTCACAAGTATTACCATCATGTATCCTACTATTACCATCATCACCATTACTATGATCTTTATCATCACAACTATCGTCATCATCACTACAACTTTCACCATTACCACTGCTACTCACCATCATCACTAATACTCACACCATCGTCACTTCCATTATCACTACAACCATCATCATTACTTGACACCATCATCACTACTATTATGACCATCATCACTACTACTAGTACGGTCACCAACATATCTAGCCTACTACTGTCACCATCATATCTACTACTGTCATCATCATCAATACAACAACCATCATCACTATTATTATCACCATCATCACTACTATTACCATCAATCCCACTATTACTACTATCACTTCTTATGCCAACTAAACTAACTTAACCTAGCAAATGCTGTAGCGAGATGTTTTCGCCCCCAGAACGCCATAATTGCTGAGTGGGGGGGTGGGGGGTAAAGCCATATTTTGGACCTAAAATCATAACTATTGCATACATTCAAAAAAAAAAATTTTTTACAGACGTTCGCATTCACGCAAATGTTCGTGTGAAATCTGGTGAAAATCCGTCCAACGGTCTAGGAGTTTCGGGACAGATGGACAACAACAACAACGACGACGAGACATTTTTTCCCGGTGGTACCCACTATACGGGGGGTGATACCAAACTCTGCGTAATGATTATCATTACTACTGTTAACATCATCACTACTACTATAACCATCATCATAATCAGACATAATTATCAATAGCTTCTGGTCATTTCTGCTTTTCATTCTTAAAAAAAAATTACCTTGAAACACCCTTTGCTACATCTGCAAGAAAAGGTACTAATAATGATTCAGTTTGATGCAACTTTTAACGCCGTACATTCCCTTGATCGACAGGACTAGGGCGTGTCGTTGCTACAGGGATCTTACTGGATAATAGTGGGGATTATATATGGAGGTAGAGTAGATGCATACAAGGAAGCTTGGATCAACTAAGTTGAGTACAGGTCCGTGAAAGTGGACTAAGGGGTAGACCAAGAAAGATGTGGGATCCGATCATATGGTCTGATCTTGTACTTTAAAAACCTGACAAGTGAGGCAGCTCTTAACCCTCTCCGACATATGACGCAATTTTGAGCCTATTAGGGATACTTTAAAGCCTTTGTTACCATCAGGGGTATTTAGAAACCTTTAGTTTAGTTACTTCAACCTCTGCAGTTGTCTTTGAGTTAGCTGTGGGCAGAAAACTAATTTTGGAGAGTTAATTATAAGAGTGAGATAACTCTATTTCTTATTGCTAATCTGGCAACCTCTGCATCATATGTGTGTGAAAGGGTTAACAGGGCTGCCTGGAGTGCCGCCATTAGGACATGACCCAAACAACCTAAAATGTGAAGATGCCAATTAATGAACGCATTACTCCTTTGGTTGTTTCATCACATAATGAAAAGCCAAAACACAATACTGTACTGGCTAGTAAAGATATAACATAAGTGGATGTGATGCTGCTTTTATGAGATTGTTCCATCTATCTACTGCCAGATGCCCTAATGCCTGAGGAGGTGGCCAACTGGCCATACATGAATCTCCTCCATGAACCTCTGTCAATCAGCATTGGTCATGTTGATTAGGAGATAGCATGCTTTATATTACCGTACCTTAACTATAGAGCATAACTTTAATAGTGTATGAGAATGGTGAGATGGATGTGTGGGGCCAAATTGCAAGATAGGATATCTAGTGAAGAGCTGAGGAGAAGTGAGGCAGCTCTGAACAGGCTGCCTGGAACTTTACCATTAGGACATGAGACCGGAACCACACTTCATGTGGAGCACTCTGTCTGTTGATTTACCGGTGCGTATGTATGTACATTTAATAATAATAACTCAAAACAAGCGACTCAGATTTGTGACTTGGTAGGAAATGTTTCTGTATTATTCCAAAACGGACAATTACAATATTTAAACATTCTTTATAAGAGAGATCCCCCCCTCCCCCCACCTTTTTACATAAGTGTGTGAACCTTCGATGCTCTAGCACGCAAGTTAACCCATTGGCTAAGCACCGCACCCGTTGTCTGTTGAAGATTTTGTTACAGTATGCAATTTTGGGCGTCTTTTTTTCACTCTTACACATTACATTTAGTAATTTGACACAATTGCATGGGTGTGGGGGCCCACCTAAGATACTAGGTTAGTTTAAGTTAGGTTGTCAAGCATTATGAAACATTTTTGCACTAATTAAGCGTCAAAATCACACAAATTACCGGTACTTAACCCGGCAAGTACGGATCTCCTTATAAGAGTTTTACCGCTGCGCTGCGTAACTCCTCATATAATCCAAGGCCTAATTTTTTTTTTTTTTAAAACAGCCCCGTATCATTTTGTTTTGTTTTTTTGTTTATTGCCCCTTGGCCATGCCAAATATCACTCCTCCACATCCCTCCCCCCCCCCCCCCCCCCTTCAATTATCACCTTTTCTCCCTGTTATTCCATTATTCTTAGGTATATTTTCATGCTAACATTAGCGAGTTGCTAGCAGGGCGTGGTCATCTGTGTTACCAAGCGTGGGAAAGAGCGAGAGAGAGACTACCGCGCAACAGTCTCTCTCCAGCCTTCATGACGGCTGGCTGGCTGCCTCAGCTATAAGTTATGTAACTCCCGGCCTCTATCGCCGATTTTGACCATCCAAACGCTGTTTCCACTTGTTTTATTGTTGTAACAGGTTAATACCTTTATAATCAACGTAAAATAGGCGCATATGGATAAGTATTAATTATATTTATGGTACGATGACGATTTGAGTTTAGGAAACAGTCTAAATACCTCCGCACAAGGAGGGGTGGCCAATACCCTACCTACGCAGCGGAGAGGTTAAAAACCAGTCAGAAAAACCTTGTTTTATATATAAAAAAAAAAAAAAAAAAAAAAAATCGTAATCGTCCACTTCTGGAAATTTAGCAATGTCTCTGGTTTGCCAGTCTAAGGGCCCCCACACACCTAACGGCCAAACCTATCCGGCAGACGTATTGAGGGCGTGATTTATCGTACCTGCGTGTGTGTGGGGCTGTTTGCCACCAGGCCAGGCCTTCCAACCTCACCGTATTTGAGGCCCTGATCAGGCCCTGCCAGGCTTCACAAACTGCATGTGTGTGAGGTGAAGTGGATGGGGCCTTCAGGCTGGCTCAGTAGTGTACAGCTTAACTACATATTATGATATATTGTACACAACAACTGAGAATATATTAACCCTCTCCGACATATGACGCGATTTTGAGCCGATTAAGGATACTTTAAAGCCTTTGTTACCATCAGGGGTATTTAGAAAACTTTAGTTAAGTTACTTCAACCTCTGCAGTTGTCTTTGAGTTAGCTGTGGGCAGAAAACTAATTTTGGGGAAGTAATTATCAGAGTGAGAGAACTCTATTTCTTATTGCTAATCTGGCAACCTCTGCATCATATGAGTCTGAAGGGGTTAAGTTCAATGCAGAGTTTATTGAAGAATAACAGTGGCATTTGTTTAAAATGTACTTATAACCACTACTTTACTATAATGCATAGATTGATTAAATAAAAACTGCAATTTCATTTGTTGCTTTGCCATACCTGCATGTACTTTTCCCGAAGGACATTGCAGATGGTGTGACATGTTTCTGGTATTATTCCCCCTAGTGCCTGAGGAAATATCACGCTGAATTTCAATTCCTCATGGCTCCTTCCAGTTACCAGGAATCTTAACGTGGCTGCTAACCACTCAAAGAGTGTAATTGATGGTCTCATTAATGTTTCCTCTTTTTGGATTAATGAGGTTACCCTTCCAAGTAATTCCAAAAATGTAGCTTCACTCATTCTCAGGTAATTGTACCAGTCATCTGGCTCCCCTGACAATTAATTTATAAGCACAGTATTCAACAAATTGTGTGTGTGTGTGTGTGTGTCAGGTTTTCCTTGAAACCCTTCACTGTTTACGCATATTTTTTATCTTTAATTCGACACATGCTACATAACAACATAACACATAGCCAATGTCTGCAGCTCTATGTCTCGGACGATCATACTCATATCTCAACGACAGCTGGAGCAGGACTGACTCTTTTTACACAGGCCGGCTGAACAGTGTGTGCGCTTGTTCAGTCCTTGAAGCTCCGCCCTCATTCCGGTGGCCGGAAGGCCAAACCCTACGTGTATGGGGGCCTTAACATCCATCATGTCTCATCACTGTTGATGATCTGAAGTGGAAGGCCTATGTCTATGGTGATGATGATGCGAGATTTTATACAGTACTAGCATTCTGAGCGAACGCCACTTATGATGTGTTGAGAAAATGGGGGGACAGATCAGAAGTAGGTCAGTCATATTTCATTGAACATATTATGTATAACGTGTAGATAGGTTCGGATTGGAGTAAAGGTAGGAGAATCGCAAAACAATGCAGGAAGAGTCTTGTTACGAAGATAATGCAGTCATTCATAACTATATTTGTGGCATTCGCACAGCAATTGGGCGACAGTGAGAACAGTTTGACAGTGATGGCAATAAGGTGGTGGAGGCCTAGGTGTAGTCATTAAATAGCCATGTGTCACCTTGGTATGGCCGACTCAAAGGCGGGTAAGAACAACCTAGTCAGCGCGATCAGTAGAGGGAGCTGATAACCATGGGGAGACATGGTCTTTGAAGGAACGGAGAGCCTATATCTATGGAAGTGATAACATTGACAATATTGTATTTGCTTCCATACATAAAAGCAGACAGTACAAGCTTATGCCAATAATAAATTTTGATAAATTGTAGCTCCGTTAGTACTAAAAAACAAATCATAATTAGATACTATGATTCTTGATAGTCAATATTTCCTGATATTAAAATATAATGGGGCAAAGGATAACCTGTTAAGTCATTGGTTTGTTACGCCTCTCACCTTGTAACGCATGACATCCAAACCCAGGGTAACTGCTACAGTAGTCTGCTCAGGCACCAGCAACATTGACTCTGAACTAGCACCGATGCAAAGGTCAGTCCTGTAGCATCGCAAGAATCCGGGATGAAGTCAGAAGAAGTATTCTAAGTCACTTATTTGATGGAACCGGTAAACAACCTGCAAGACCAGCAATGCATTAATATTATAGTTAATAGGAAATACAAGTAGGCTAAATTTGCATAGTAAAGATCAACAGTTCAATGATAATCTTGATCATAATAAGTGTGAAATTTAAGAGTACTGGGGACAGCAACTTGACATATGTAAATCATTAACCACAATATTTGAAACATGTGAACTCTGAACTGTTACGGAAGAGAGAAGTAACAAGCACTGCATAGCAAAGAAGTGAAGGCCTCAGCTGAATGCTGTCAATCACCTTGCTGCTTTAACCCAGAGACTACGACGGTCTTTCCGGGCAAAGTACTTTAACATGTGTAAGAACAACCCTTCAAATACTGTACCAGTACTGGGAATTGTCTGAAAATTGGGTGACACATGGTAGGAGATAATGCCTTGTTAGTGTTACTCTCCTGTACTGCATCAGTCGTGCGTGCAAACGATTCTGCTAGCTGCCGACTAATCAGAAACTGTGATAGTAACCGCCAGGCACGTTGTCTCATGTTATTTTATGCCTTGGCTCTTAAGAAGACCCCCGCCTTCGCCCACCAAACCTCTTATGAGGACCCTCGCCGTTCTTGGGTTAAGTCATTGGTTTGTTACGCCTCTCACCTTGTAACGTATGACATAATGTGTATCCAAACCCAGGGTAACCGCTACTGTAGTCTGCTCAGGCATCAGCAACATCGACTCTGAACTAGCGCCGATGCAAAGGTCAGTCCTGTAACATCGCAAGAATCCAGGACGAAGTCAGAAGTCAATTATTTGATGGAACCGGTACACAACCTGCAAGAAACGGAATGCATATACAGTATATATATAATATTTTTAGGTAAATACAAGTAGGCTAAATTTGCCCCTGCTGGTAATATACTTGTATATGATGATGACAATAAGTAATGGGGAGTGAAGGGGGCAAAGTCCCCCTCAACCCATTATTGTATCCCATGGCCAGGTGTTGTGTAAATTGTTTTGTTACCGGTCGTGGGATACAATAATGGGTTGGGGGCCTCACCCCCATAACTTACTGTCATCATTATATATAATACCAGCAGGGGCAAGAAACAACAGTCAAACTAGACGCGAATGTAACTGCGAGTGTGCGACTATTTAAACAACGCGGACTGTACGCCTGCTAACACAACTCTTACCACCTTCCCTAAGGACCGGTCCTGGCGTCAACACCCGCACTAGACACAGTGACACCTGCATCTCTGCCCGCCCCGTTCAGTTGTGTATGTGCGTGCGACGTTTTTCTATTGGCATGTTTAGTGGCAGTTTGGGTTTGTGCATGTTTTATTGCTTTTACCTGCGCGCTAGTGTTTTGTCTGGCCATTAATCATATAATGTTATCTAGTTTAATAGGAAGATGATGCATAAATAGGTCGCGGCGAAATTACCCTGCCAGGCGGGGCAATTTCGCCGCGAGAGTATTTTTTGTTTAAAATCGGCAGCATGACCAAAACATTATATATATATATATATATTTTTTTTTTTTTTGGGGGGGGGGCATCTATAGCAGAAAGGTTGAATGTATATATAAACAAATAAAACATTAAAAATTCCATTTGTGGCAGTTTCTATTCGTCAAAAACTGTGATTTTCGGCGAAATTACCCTGTCTTACCCTATATACTCAGGCCCAATCCCCACCTTTATTTTGTTGCCCCCTGCTGGCAACATACAGTAGGCTATATGATAATGACAATAAGTCATAGGGGGGCGAGACATAATATTGTATCCCACGGCACTCAAATTAGACGGGAACATGATCGCGAGCGTCCGCGTAGTGTAAACAAGGCGGGCGGTATACCCGAATACTACATCCTTGCCCTATTTTCCCTAATCATTTGTGCCTAATAGCACTACAGTAGTGTTGTTTATGATTATCAATAATACTGTAAGACAAAGTTATAGAAAACAGAAAGAATTATATCTCATACGTGACCTAAAATACATATTGTCCTAATTTCATAAAAAATAAGGGGATGGAGGTAGATTCCGGTCGTATGGTCGTCATGTTTACATAGGGCGATCGCAATTTTTTTCGGTTATTTGCCCCCTGCTGGCACTACATCTATCCTGAGAAAATAGACGGAAACTTAAACCGCGAGCGCACGACCTATGTAAACATGACGACCGTACTCCCAGATACTATATCGACCTTCCCAATAATTTACCCAACAACTGGATGTGGGATACAATAATGGGTTGAGGGCGGTTTTGCCTCACTCGTAATTGTTTACTATAACGGCTTCCGCTCTAATCCCTTAAAACCTGTTCCAAATACAGTATATAGATAAGGCTGTAGGAATCCATACAAGTGAAATTCAGAACGGAAATGCCAAATTTATGACATATTATGGTAAGATCCTGTGTAGCGGGAGGAACTGTTTTTCAGATGCCTATTTACTAAGAAACATTGAAAAATATCTTTAACCTAACCTAACCTAACCTAGTATATTAGTGGACTATTTATGAATGTAAAATGTAATAATATATAGTAACATTACCAAATTATTGAGATATATGTACAGGTCCACCCGATACACAGGATTATACCCATATTATTTGTGGATAGACGATATATCAGACGAAAATTCCCGTTTTGTGTTGTTACGATGCGCGATCTCGGAGGTGTTTTTCACTCTTCCCCAGTGCTTTCTAGTAATACGACGTCTTCTACATCATTTTTAAGAGCAGCGGGGGTCTGGGCCGGCATCCCCTAGGTTAGGTTAAGGTAATGACAATATTGTTGTTGGAGGTCCGGAGAAGGCTGGCGAGTCACATGACTGTTTATGTCCGCGAGCATCCTCGCTAGGCGGCTGTCGTGCACGTCGGAGAAGCCGTTCCTGTAAATGGTAATTATAGGGAATAGGCTCGCACCCTTATTTTTCATGTTTTTTTCGGTAAATATCTTCAAGTAACCTATTAAGAACTGGTCAGGGGACTGGTTAGAACTTGTAGGATGTTTTATTGAAGTGCGGAAATCAGTATTTACTGAGAAATAAGTCTTAAAATGCGCTATGTTTTACGGGAGGGTCTGTACGCCGCCACATACCTTGCCCAAAATGTACAAATATAATATTAGATTAGATTAGATTAACCTAACCTAACCCTAATATAATATAACATAACATAAAATGTTTGCCTGAACTAGTCATTGTTTACCTGGGAAAGAGAGGGCAGGGACCCTGGGTGACACATAGCGCATTTTCTATCTATCTATCTATCTATCTATTGCCTGACGCCGTGATCCCCGAAGGGGTGGCCACGAACGAACCGCCCCCATGCACCTCTGTCCCCAGTCAGTCGACACCCCTCCCCCCAACCAGCACCGCCTTCGTTCATGTACTTCCTCACTCCATCCTTCCACCTCTCATTCGGTCTACCTCTCCCTCTCTGTCCCTCCACCTCGCTCTCGTACACCCTCTTAGTCATTCTCTCGCTTATCATACGTTCCATATGGCCGAACCATCTCAAGTTGTTCCTTTTCACACTTTCCAGCACATCTACCTCCACACCACACCTCCTTCTTACTTCCTCATTAGTCTGTCTATCCCTCCATGTAACTCCGCACGCACTCCTTAAGTAATTCATTTCCACTGCTCTCACAACCAACGTCCATGCTTCGCTTCCGTAAGTCAGTGTCGGGATTACCACACTGTCATGCAAGGACTTCTTCACTTCCATACTGACCACCCTATTTCTTGTTACTGCTTTTAGCATTCCTACAACCCTCTTCCCCTGTTGTACCCTCTCCCGCACTTCTTCATCCATAGTCCCATCTTTACTCAACACACTGCCCAGATACTTAAAAGAGTTGACGATCTCCATAGCCTGACCGTTCAGCTTCACCTCACACTCTGTGACTTCACCCCTTTCGAAGACCATAACCTTGCTCTTCCCCGCATTTACCTTCAAATTCCGTTTTTCGCACACTGTTCCAAACTCATTTACCAGACCCTGCAACTCCCATTCATTATCACTCATTAGAACTGTATCATCCGCAAACAGCAGTATAGGTAGCTTCCACTCAATTCCCTCCCTTTTCAGCGATACACCAACATCCACTGCTCTTGATAGTATTTCTTTCATGACTCTATCCATATATACAGTAAACAACCACGGGGACATCACACACCCCTGTTTCAAACCAACATTCAGGTCAAAGAACTCGCTCTGCTCACTCGCCACACGTACTGCCGCCTTTGCACCCTCATACATGCTCTTCACTGCTTTCAGCAACTTGCCCTCTACTCCGTATATTCTAAGTACTTTCCACAAACCTTCTCTATCCACTCTGTCATAGGCCTTCTCCAAGTCCATAAAGGCAACATACACCTTTTGTTTCTTCTCCAGATATTTTTCCACAACACAATTCAGGGTAAAAATCTGATCTACACATCCTCTTCCCTTCCTAAAACCTCCCTGCTCGTATAGCGCATTTTAAGACTGTTATTTCTCAGTAAATACTGATTTCCGCACTTCAATTAAACATCCTACAAGTTCTAACCAGTGATAATCTTCAAGGACACTACATCCGCCTTATTAGAAACAATTTATTAGGGAAAATAGGGACCAATAGACTCGCCATATTTTTCTCATTAAAGTCTGCGTGTCGGAATTTCGTTACCGACACTTGAAAAAACCTGATTTCACAGAACAATACACTAAAAATCTGTCTAAGATGTCAAATAGCGGGAGTGTGGGGGCGGCAGCCCCCACCCATAATACTAGGATAGGTTCGGTAAGGTTGTTAGGTAATGCTAATGTCTTTGTTACGCTTTTAACCCCTCATTTTTCCTGAACTTCATAGCCCTCCCCACTATTGGGCGGCGTGTCTTAAGATCGTTGTATAATAGGGAAAATGGTTTCTCCGAGGGTTGTAATTATTTCCAAATACTATATATTGATGAAAACTAACAGGGAAAAATAAAAAAATCCATGGAAAAATTGGTGACAGAAAAATTTAATTTTCCATACTTTTTATCCACGGGAAAAAACATTTTTTTTTTTTTTTTTTTTTTTTTGCCTAACCTAACCTAAATGTATTTGGGGGCTATTAGGTTAGGTTATGTTATGTTTTTTGGCTAGGTTAATGCTAAACAAAAAAAAATTAAGCCAAGAAAAAAAAAAAATTCCCGTGGATAAAAAGTATATAGCAATGAAGCATAGAATGATAGGAACCCAAAACTACCATTATAAATGAGATCCCAGTTGTGGTGAGACTGACTCGTAAATATTGACCCATTATTTTTATTAATTGTTCGACCAGCGAGGGTCAAGGGGCGGCAACCCCCAAGGTAGGTTATTAGCCTAGGGTAGCCTAACACACACAACACCAACCTGACTTAGGCTAGTGTAGCCATCTCCTTACATAATTATTACCCAAGAAACAAAAACAATGGAACACCTGTTGCTTGATAACAAAATAAGTGGTCTGACAGTAAAAGATACCATAACATGTAAACAAGAAATGAAAATGGCTACCGGAAATGGGTCAACACGGAAATCCCTAGAATATAAATAACTAAATAGTCTTTAATTATTTATACATACGATAAATAACTCATACCACATAACCTTGAAAGCTTCAAGATCCACCGTAGCAGCACAAAACGTGCCAATGTTGCAGACAAATATAAATAATAACCGTTGACGGAGAGCACGTCCTCCTCCTTCCACACCCCAGGGGGAAAGTGATCGTTGTGCCTGCAGTGTTGCCAATCCTTCCACTGTTCCACACACATTTTGCTAGATTGGACCGCTAGATACACAAAAGCAGTATAATTTTAATATATAATGGGTATAATCTAGAGTATGTTGCTTTAATACTTGTATATATACATAGAATCACCTTTAAGTTGTCCATACCTCGATAATACCGGTAATTTTACGTATTTTTCCCACTATAGCCGTTGCTATAGCATCCTAAAACACAAGTTAAGCTTGAAACACAAATTCAGCTAGATTAGCCTGCTAGATTTGCAAACCCCATTTATCAAAAGAACGATTGTCAGAAATATCCAATGTTTTGCTACAGAATTTGAAAACATCACAATAATCATGTATAAGTGATCCTCATCTATAAACATGAGTATTTATCCCAATAATGAGTAAAAATAAATAACCGCTAGACGTGAACAAATACCTCCAAATCTAGATCAAAGTTGCTATAACTCAACTCAACTCAACTTTGCCGCCGGCCTCTGCAGCAGATACAAGACCCGCCTGTGATTGGCTATCTGGCCAATAGGAGAGGCAGAGCTGATGATTTATTCATTATCTTTATTATTACTTGTTTATTAATTAAACTAGATACGTTTAAGAAATGTTAATGATTATTTAATAAATTACAGTGCTATCCGATTCTAAAGCGCTATTAAATATAACATGAAACACAATAATAACATACAATATATCGTAAAGTAAAAACAAGGAGATACAGAATTGATAAACAGGGGAAGTAAGCGAGAGGGAAGGCTGACTGGCTCGGGCCCGTGTGTATTAGCGAATCACAGGCCGTGCTTGACTTCGCACACATTTAAAGTAGATAGTGACGGTAATTCTTAGCTTGCTTGTGTTTACAGTATTATATCTTACGATTTTATGTGTTCCATGTGGTATTTTATAGCTCTTAAGGTTCGGATATCATTTATCACACCATTAGAATGACCTAAACCTATCTAATATAATTAATATATATGGAATATATAAGAAAAGCTGAATTAATTCATACGAAAATGTGATATCCTCATGTTCCGTCATAGGCTATATTTTATATGTTATTCTTTTGCTTACCATACTCTGCGACCTTATGAACAATAGCACGAAGTCAACGAAAGGTAAACATGAATAGATAATGGTTATATCTGCACATACAGACACAAATAAGATAATATTTTAGTTTAAAAGACGCCGCTGGGCCAGTGCAGTGTTGCCAGGAGGTGGTTTGTTTTATATTTATACACTGCATTTCCATCTTTTCGGCGGTTTCTGAATATTAGGCTATGCTCAGTGTGTTGTATGCGAAATAACAAAGGGGTTTGTATGCTACTTTCTAGTATAATAACTTGGCTAAATTGTAACCACAACGAAAAGGATAATTGCATATAATACAAACTCTGGAAATTCTGGAACCTTTAAAGTCTAGGGCGTGATGTCATTGCCAGCCAATCACAGGCGCGGTCTCGTATCTGCTGTAGAGGCCGGCGGAAAAGTTGAGTTGGATAGAGTTATAGACTGGCAAACCAAATATAAATAATCCGCTAGGTTATTCCTCAAAACCCGCTAGACTGTGTGGTTCGATAGAAAAACACGCAAAGAGAAATGGTACAATTTATGAATAGCCTATCACTTGCGAATAGCTCAAATCTCCATAGACCATAATATAGCATTATAAAACTCAAATACATGTCGCTAGATGTGAATAATTGGCGCTAGATCAACAAATATATCTCGATCTAGCATACAAACCGCTACTTTAACATTGCAACACTGTTGCTACGAGTGGATAACAAAGGCACTCCAACAGCTTCCTCTCCCTCCAACACCCCTTCTCCCCTCTCAACACTCTTCTCTGAGCTAGTGCCGATACAAATGGCCAGTCCTGTATAGAATCGTGAGGTTCAGAGTCGTAAAGATTCCAGGACGAGCTCCATAGAAAATGAAAATGAATGAATGAATGGATGGTTCAACTCGAACAAACGAAATGACCTCGCTGTTTCGTTTCCATTATATATATATATATATTTTTTGTTTTCTGTATCATTACTATTAATGTGTGTAGAATAGATATGGATAATTGATATGTTAATGTTAATTACAAATGCATTTTAAAAGTATTGGCAAAGTAATTTAGCGAAAATACTGCAGAAATTGTATAATATTGTATTAGACTAAATCAAATGAATTATCTATCAATAAAATTATTTTTCATAGAACTAATGCCTATCTGTGTTTGAATTTCGACCAATGAGCATCCGCCACGTAGAAGAGGCTAGGTTGGAAGACTGTGATTGGCTAGTTTGAAATTACTAGCGCTACGGTATGATACGGTTATGCTCAAAAGTTATGTCACACCTGCACCATTTGAATTTGCGTTATATTTTCAAATAATGGAAGACAAATTTAAGTTATTATATAAAAACAAACTCCCGAAAATAATACATGTCATTCTAACTGTATTCTGTGATGTCTAAGAGTGATTTTATTCACACATCGAGGGAGAGAAATAGTGATGAAGGTGGATGCCGATTTTAAGCTGCAGACCCAGTACCAGTAGTGTGACGGGGGGGGGGGGGGGGGGGGGGAGTAGGGCACGGACAGGAGGAGCGGGATGATGTAGCTGCTGAAGGAATGGTAGAAAGATTAAGGATAATGTTTAGTAATGTTGATGTGTTTACCCAGGACAAGAAAAGAGAACTGATATGTAGGTTGCAGGATGAAGAGGAAAAACCTGATGTCATAGCCTTACAAGAAGTAAGACCAAACAATGCTAGAATAGAAAGGGAACTGGTGGAGTATAGTTTGGAGGGTTTGGAGTTGTACGAGAGGAATGCTATTAGAGCAAAGGTTGGAAGAGGACTGTTTATTTATGTAAGAAAAGAGCTCAAGGTAAATGAGGTGGATATGAGACAGCAGTATTGTGAGTATTTGTGTATTGAAGTAAAATGTACAAGAGGGTCAATTCTAATTGCCTCTATATATAGAAGCCCAAATAATAGTAGGGAAGAGGATGATAAACCTACTGAAAGCAATGGAGGAAATAGATAATAGAGAACAAATATAAGATTTTGATTGGAGATTTCAATTTGCCAAGGATTAACTGGGCAAATTGTACTACTCCAGAGGGACAGTGTAGCCTGGAAAACAAGTTTATAGAGAAAGTAAGAGATTGTTTTTTAACGCAACATATTACAGAAATGACTAGATATAGAGATGGGAAGCAGGGGAGTGTAGGCCTACTCGATTTAATTTTTAGCAATGATGAGGATATAGTGGAACATGTCAATGTGGATAGCCCTATAGGTCGTAGTGACCATGCCTGTATAAGTTTTAGTTGCAATATTAAAACAGAGAGGGATGATAGAAGCAATACAAAAATATACATGTATGACAGAGCAGATTATGAGCTGCTGAGAAGGTGTCTGGACATTGACTGGGGATGAAGACGCTGAAGGAATGTGGAGGAAATTTAGAGTCAAACTGGAGGATGTTATATCCAAATGTGTACCAGTAAGGGAATATAAAGATAAAACAAAATTGAGGAAAAGAACGAACCCAGAATTACCAATGAAAAGAAAGCTGTGGACTTTGATAAGAAGAAAGAAACGATTGTGGGATAGATTAAAAGTGTTAAAAAAGAACAGGGGGTCTACTATAGAAGCTAAAGTAGTGGATTTGGAACGTAGACAGATAAACAATAAAATAAGGTGGGAGACAAGGAGGGGGGTAAAGGAAAGGGAGAGAGAGATTGCAAGAGGCGTGAAGGATAATCCAAAAATATTCTGGAAGTACATTCAGGAAAAGTTAACAAGAAGAGTAGGGATCCCAGAGCTGGTAGGGGGGTTGGATGATGGGAGTAGAGCGGAGACGGATAAGGAGAAAGCAGAGGTGCTGGGGAAATACTTTGAGGGGGGTACTAACAGTAGAGTCGGATGATGCAGTGCCAAGTATTCCCATCAAACAGGCACCTGCACTAGAACTAATAGAGTTTTCCCATGCTAGAATAAGAATGGCTATAGAAAAAATGAACAGAAGTAAGTCCCCGGGACCGGATGGGATACACCCAAGAATCATAAAGGAAGGAGGTGAGATGTTAGTAGAGCCATTGAAAATGTTATTTGAGGTATCGTTTAATACAGGACAAATCCCGATGGACTGGAGAGAGGCGAACATAATAGCTATATTTAAGAAGGGAAAGAGAAATGACCCAGGAAATTATAGACCAGTCAGTTTGACTAGTGGTGTGTGTAAACTAATGGAAACGGTAATTAGAGAAGGAATAATGGAGCATATGAAATCAAACCAACTTTTCAGTGGGAGACAGTTCGGATTCTTGCCGGGGAGGTCGACGGTACTACAGCTAATTAAGGTGGTAGATGATTGGATGCAAATTCTAGAGGATGGTGATGTAATAGACGTAGTATATTGTGATTTTATGAAGGCCTTCGATACTGCTGCCACATAAAAGGTTAATAGAGAAAGTTAGAAGCTATAATATAGGGGAGAAATGTGTGAAATGGATAGAAGCCTTCCTGAAAGATCGGAGACAGAGGGTGCTGGTGAATGGAATAGGCTCGGGGTGGAGGGAAATTACAAGTGGGGTTCCTCAGGGATCTGTGTTGGGCCCACTACTGTTCGTTATATTTATCAACGACTTACCTGAAGTTATAACTAATGGAAGTGAGGTATACCTGTATGCGGATGACACTAAGCTGTATAGAAGAGTGAGGAGTAAGGAAGATGTGGGTTTGCTTCAAGGAGATGTGGAGGGCATGAAGAAATGGTCTGAGCATTGGTTAATGCCTTTTCATCCAAAAAGATGCAAATACATGCGGATTGGGACAAGCAAGATAGACAAGGTAGGATACAGTATGTATGAAGCGATAGAGGAAGTGAATGCAGAAAAGGATATAGGAGTAGTGATAGACAATAAGTTAAATTTCTCAGAATATTTAACGGAAAAGATAAACAAAGCCAATAGAATTGTAGGGCTGATAAGGAGGACATTTGTGTCGCTTGACGAAGAAATCTTCAGGAATCTCTATACAGCGCTGGTTAGGCCGCACCTGGAATATGCGAACCAGGTGTGGGCTCCATATATGGTAAAGGATATAGAAGCAGTGAAGAAAGTGCAGAGGAGAGCTAGCAAGCTAGTACCAACGTTGAAGAACGCGGGCTATGAGCAGAGGTTGAGGACACTGGGGCCTCCGACACTGGCATATAGGAGAAAGAGAGGGGATATGATAGAGACTTTTAAGATAGTGTCAGGAAAGTATGATGAGGATGTGTGTGAAGGTATCTTCTTGATGCGGGAGGGAACAAGAACGAGAGCACACTCAAAGAAAATTTACAAAGAAAGAAATAGGCTTGAGAAGGCAAAGAACTCATTTTGTGATAGAGTGGTAAATGAGTGGAACGCACTACCCCAGTATGTAGTCGATTCCGAATCAATAAGGGAGTTTGAAAGTAATCTTGATAAAGCATGGGGAAGACAAGATTTTGAAGTTTGATTATAAAGCAAAAATAGAGAATAGTAAAAATGTTGCGTCTGCTACCGCCGCCGCCAACATGGTGAACTACCGCAGCAGTGCAAGTACTGGTACTGAGCTGGATACACAGGCCTAGTTTGCCTTTTTCCAGAGGATCTACTGTAAGAAACTGTAAATGACTGTATTGTGGGTCTAGGCTTTTTATGGGGAGAATTATAACGTAGTGCTTGTTTTTTTTAGTCTGTGTATTTATCTCTAAGTATTTGTTTATTTCCTCGCTAGACCTCCATCAAGCTTTAAAAAAACACCCCCTAGACCCCCTTGCAAGATAAATGTGTAAATTTTTCGGTAGAAAAATTTCCCGGCCGAAGGCCGATTCCTTCTAAAATTACAGGCTCGCTATCGCTCGCCAGGAAGAAAATTGACACCTAAATGGCACAAACGGTCTAAATATTGACAAAGAAATGGGGCGAAAGATCTTAAAATGGCCCAACTAATTGAACGAACGTCTTAAAATCTCAAAACTAATATGCTAAACATGAGGGAGAAGGGGATCCAGAAAAAGCGACAACCTCCCTCCCCCTTAACCCGTACAGTACAGTACCGGCAACTATTATACGCTTTTATTCAGCTTAAGAAGGATGTATCCATGTTAGGCTACAGACTATCTCAATTCATTCTTTTAGCTACCATATATCTTTCCCGAGCTTCATGCGTCTAAATGCGGCTGACATCAAAACAAAAAGACGTCGCTGGTACTGTAAGGGTTAACCCTCTCACGACCATATGACGCAGAGGTTGCCAGATTAGCAATAAGATTTTTTTTTTTTTTTTTTTCCTATTTTCCAACTACTCCCTCTCGGGCATAGGCTGATAGCCTTTACACTCTACCGCTGAACACGGTGAGGCCCGTGAGGTCTTGCTCCAGTCTAGGGAGTGAGACATGTGAAGCTTCACGGCTCAAAGCAATTCCATCTCTGAAGCCGCTCCGCCTCTGTGCTTCACAGTCTCAACCCCCAGGCTCGGACCCTCACTCTCAGAACGCCACCTATTGAGCAATTAACTCACTAGGCATTGCCCCCCTGTAGCATATTTTTGGATATGGGAATATTCATACAATGCTATTTAATCAGGGAACAATGAGGGTATTTATTTGGCATTTCGGTGTGTTGTGGTAATGCACTGATAATTCGAACCCGGGTCCATTGGATTACCAGTCCAGTGGCAAGACCACTCCGCCACACCTCCCCTAAGAGGTGTGGCAATAAGAAATAGAGTTCTCTCACTCTTATAATTACCTCTCCAAAATGAGTTTTCTGCCCACAGCTAACTCAAAGACAATTGCAGAGGTTAAAGTAACTAAGCTAAAGGTTTCTAAATACCCCTGATGGTAACAATGGCTTTAAAGTATCCCTAATAGGCTCAAAATTGCGTCAAGAACGTGAGAGGGATAAATTCCCGTAAATTTGATACATCAGTAATTATACACAATAGGGGGAGTTCCTATTATGCACATATTTATTAGATATGTATTATTTTTGTCCTCCATATGCCTCCATCAAGATTAAAAAATACCCCCCCTTCGAGGTAAATTTGTGCATTTTTCGGTAGAATAATGTCACGGCCAAAACCCTAGATAGGAGGTTCGCTATCGCTCGCCAGGAAAACCATCAACAGGAAAGGTTTAAAACTTGCCAAATTAATGGGGCGAATGTCGTAAATTAATCACAATTACAAACCCCAATTCACTTAAATAAATGAATGAAAGCATATGGTCCTCCCGGGATTCAAACTAGGGACACCCACCCAGAACATAAGCATCTAGAGTACTGTATATAGACCAAAAAACCAAGCACTACCCCCTTGACGTCTTTTTGTTTGTATTTTAGCTGCATTTAGACGTTTTGATGAAGCTTAGGAAGGATATATGGTAGCTAAAAGGATTAATTGAGATAGTCTATACAGTTTTAATAGGTAGACGTCCTGCTTAAGCTGAATAAAATCGTCTAATAGTTTCCAGAGAATAATGAAAAGGACGTCACCTGTAAGAAGGAAGTAAGAAGGAGGTGTGGTGTGGAGGTAGATGTGCTGGAAAGTGTGAAAAGGAACAACTTGAGATGGTTCGGCCATATGGAACGTATGGAAAGCGAGAGAATGACTAAGAGGGTGTACGAGAGTGAGGTGGAGGGACAGAGGGGGAGAGGTAGACCGAATATGAGGTGGAAGGATGGAGTGAGGAACTACATGAACGAAGGCGGTGCTGGTTGGGGGGAGGGGCGTCGATTGACTGGGGACAGAGGTGCATGGGGGCGGTTCGTTCGTGGCCACCCCTTCGGGGATCACGGCGTCAGGCAATAGATAGATAGATAGACGTCACCTGTACTGTGCAGTCGCGCTAATAAGTGATGTCTCGGCACCAACTATGTTTTGATCAATAATTGGTATCAGCAATATCTAAGCTTCATGTCTTCATATGGAGTGAAATATACAAACATGTTCCTACACTAACCCACCCTATTAAACATCTGACTGACATTAATACAGCACAAAACAAGCCAAACGTAATGACAGCTGGGACATGACTTATTAACGCGACCGTACGTCTTGGCCATTACGTCAAATATATGGTTACTGCAATGTGATTGCTGTGGCAGGGCACAAACATGGATGACTGAAAATATAAGTGCGATCCCGTAGATTTTCGCCACTCCTAGTTCTGGCTAGCAACTACAGATGGCGTTATTTTGTGGTTCCCATCCAGGTATCGATTTCTTCCTGGCGAGCGATAGCGAGCCAGCAGTGTATGGAGAAATCCGGCTTCGCCGGAGACATTTTTCTATCGAAAAATGTACACATTTAGCTTGCTGTCAAAACAAAAATATATATATGCTCGCCAGGAAAATATTGACACCTGGATGGGGGTAAATGTCTTACAACAGTAGGCTTAGTGGGGTCGAATGGATACAAGCCAAAGAGAGAGGGAGAGAAAGAGAAAAAAACGCGAGGTGGACTCCCTTAATACTGAATTTCCTATCTTTGTGTCATCAGCAAACTTTGAGATAGTGTTATTTAGTTCTAAATCAATTTCATTTATATAGATACGAAACTAAACTGGCCCCAGGACCAATCCCTATGGCAATCCACAGGCTCCCACTCAAAAACGAAACAAAATTTATATATGAAAAAAAAGGAGATTTCGTACAAAAAGTATATTGGAAAGATGGAATACGAAGCAAGAGTTGAAATATGAAAAATATATATATATTGCGTACGGTATATATAAAACATATATATTACGTACGGTATATATAAAACATATATATTACGTACGGTATATATAAAACATATATATTACGTACGGTATATATAAAACATATATATTACGTACGGTATATATAAAACATATATATTACGTACGGTATATATAAAACATATATATTACGTACGGTATATATATAAAACATATATATTACGTACGGTATATATAAAACATATATATTCCTACGTATATAAAAACATATATATTACGTACGGTATATAAAACATATATATTACGTACGGTATATATAAAACATATATATTACGTACGGTATATATAAAACATATATTACGTACGGTATATATAAAACATATATATTACGTACGGTATATATAAAACATATATATTACGTACTGTATATATAAAACATATATATTACGTACGGTATATATAAAAAGTATATTGGAAAGATGGAAAACAAAGCAAAATTTGAAATTTGAAAAAAACATATATCGTACTAAAAGTAGGCCCTATATTGGAAAAATGGAACACGAAGCAAGAGTTGAAATATGAAGAAAAAAAGATATATCACGTAAAGAAAGATATATCACGTATAAAAAGATATATCACGTATAAAAAGATATATCACGTATAAAAAGATATATCACGTATAAAAGATATATCACGTATAAAAAGATATATCACGTATAAAAAGATATATCACGTATAAAAAGATATATCACGTATAAAAAGATATATCACGTATAAAAAGATATATCACGTATAAAAAGATATATCACGTAAAAAAAGATATATCACGTAAAAAAAGATATATCACGTATAAAAAGATATATCACGTATAAAAAGATATATCACGTATAAAAAGATATATCACGTATAAAAAGATATATCACGTATAAAAATATATATCATGTATAAAAAGATATATCACGTATAAAAAGATATATCACGTATAAAAAGATATATCACGTATAAAAAGATATATCATGTATAAAAAGATATATCCCGTATAAAAAGATATATCACCACGTATAAAAAGATATATCCCGTATAAAAAGATATATCACCACGTATAAAAAGATATATCCCGTATAAAAAGATATATCCCGTATAAAAAGATATATCCCGTATAAAAAGATATATCACCACGTATAAAAAGATATATCCCGTATAAAAAGATATATTACGTATAAAAAGATATATCCCGTATACAAAGATATATTACGTATAAAAAGATATATCCCGTATACAAAGATATATCACGTATAAAAAGATATACCCCGTATAAAAAGATATCACGTATAAAAAGATATATCCCGTATAAAAAGATATATCACGTATAAAAAGATATATCACGTATAGAAAGTATATTGGAAAGATGGAAAACGAAGCCAAAGTTGAAAGTTCTGATAAAGTGTCATTTTTTAAGCTTCCAAACCATAATTGCCCGTAAAAATTGCTCGAAAAAAAGCTCGTGCGACTCCGGCTTAATACAGTAAGTGATGTCTCGGCACCAAGTATATTTTGACCAATAATTGGTATCAGCAATATCTAAAATAGATTTATTCATTTCGAGTGAGATATACCAACATGTTCCTACACTTACCCACCCTATTCAACATCTGACAGACAGTAATACACCACAGAGCGAGCCAAACGTAATGACCGCTGAGCCATGACTTATTAGCGCGACCGTACATTTCCTGATTATCTTTATTAAGGGGGGATGGGCTTATATATTTCAGCATTCATATATCTTTATATCGCTTTGTTAACCCTTCGAGTACCGGCGACGTCTATTTTTATTTGATTTCAGCCGTCCGGCTGGCTCAGTTGATAGCGTGCCTGATTCCCACCTTGAAGGTCTCGTGTTCAATCCCCGCTCAGATTGAAAAGTTTTTCTGGGATACAGCCGGCGGTTACCATCTCCCCATGAGCAAGGGGGATGGGTAATGGTATCTAGTAGACTAAAGAAAGCCAAGCGCTTGCGAATCCTCGAAGGAGGAGAGACGGGCGCTATATAAGTAACCAGAAGATTATTATTATTATTATTTTTTTTTTTTTTTTTTTTTTTTTTTTAAAGGGGGGTGACCTGCTTTTTGTTATTTCTGTCCTTTTCTCTCTTTCTCTGGCTTGTATCCATTCGGCCCCATTCAGCCAACTATTTTAAGACGTTTATCCCCATCTAGGTGTCGATTTTTTCGCGAGCCAGCATTATATGAAGAAATCCGGCTTCGCCGGAGACATTTTTCTATCGAAAAATTTACAAATTTAGCCTGCTGTCAAACAAAAATAAAAAAATATGCTGGCTTGCTACCGCTCACCAGTAAAAAATTGACACCTGGATGGGGATAAACGTCTTAAAACAGTAGGCTGAATGGGGACAAATGGATACAAGCCAGAGAAAGATAGAAAAGGACAGAACAAAAACAGGTCACCCCCCTTAAACGATCTTATTAAGCTTAGAAAGGATATATGGTAGCTGAGAGAATGATTTGAGAGAGTCTGCAGCCTATTTATTGGTAGACGTCCTTCCTAAGCTGAACAAAATTGTCTAATAGTTGCCAGAATCTGATGATACGGACGTCCCTGGTACTGTATGGGTTAAGCCGCTGTCACACAAGCGCTTTTTCCGTCAATTTTGCATGAGCAAGTTTTTTCTCGTATTATTTCAAGACTTTTTCGCCATGGTATCGGTAACTAGACTGAAGGTAGATTATGTCAGGCGGCTGAATTCTGATAAAGTGTCATTTTGTAAGCTTCCAGACCATAATTGCCCGTAAAAATTGCTCGAAAAAGGGCTCGTGTGACTCCGGCTTTAGTTTCCTCCCTAGACCTCCATCAAATGTTAAACAAAAAAACTTCCAAGACCCTCCTTCAAGATAAATTTGTAATTTTTCGATAGGAAAATGTCCTCTTAATTTATAGGCTCGCTATCGCTCGGCAGGAAAAGAATCGACACCTAAATGACACAAAGGTCTTAATATTGACAAAGAAATGGTGCGAAAGGTTTTTAAATCGCCAAACTAATGGGCTGTACGTCATAACATTCGAAAACTAATGGGGCTAAACGAGAGGAAGAAGGGGACCAGAAAAACGACCCAAATATGTGAACATGAGAAATCCCTTTTGTTAGTCGGTTAACCTCTCCGCGGCGCACAGGGGGTTTTCTACAGGGTAAGACTGTGCGCACCTATGATGATTTTGGGACCTATTGCCAATTTCGATAAAAAGTACATCATCGTGTAGGGAATGTTTGCGTGCATCGGCCCATATATATTTGACCCCCCAAAAAATGTCTGGGGGGGGTAGGGGAACGGTCCGTAGTTGAAAAATGTGGAGCGAATGGCACCGCGCGGCTAGATTGTCATCGAGCGGCGAGATTTCCCTGCCGAATATTTACGCGCGCAGGGGATAGAAGGAGAGGGAGGAGGGGGTGGGTTACCGCGTATTATCACGTATATCTCCTTTTTCGAGCCCTTTTAGGCTATTTAGAGTATGTATACGTGTGTAGGGCACCCATATAACAATGAATATGCCTCATAGTGACCAAAAATTGCAATATATAAGGGAATTATAAGAGAATATTTAGGCGGGAATGAAGATGTGTTGGAGGTTTGAGCGCAATTTATGAGCTGAGAGTGTGGTTTACGCCATACATATCACGTATATCTTGTACGTAGAGCACTGTCACGCTATAATACAGACTTGTACTTATGTATACGTGCCATATATCAAAATATACCGCATATAAACCAATTCATGCGATATTTACACACATTATCAATGAGTTTCTATGCGTGAACCAAGGTGTGAGTGAGTTGTGGTGGGAATGAAAGGGGGAGAGGGTGTGTTACGCCATAAATATCACGTCAATCTTGTATTTAGAGCACTCTCATGCTATAATAAAGACGTGTACATATGTAGGCGTCCCATATAACAAGGAATATACCGCATATAGCCCAATTGATGCGATATTTACGCAAATTGTGAATGTGTTTCTAGCAGACGGAAGCCTGAAAGGGGGGGTTGGGGGTGGGTTGGTGGGAGGGAGGCATGCAGGGGTGCAGTGAGTGAGTGAGTCGTGGAGAGATGGAAGTCAGGCAGATCTCTAGATAGATAACCAGCTTAGTGATAATTGTGGAGGCGCCCCAGGCGTATGTTTGGTATTTTGACCCTTATGTCTACCAGATGGCTGGTGTTCGTTGCCATCAACAGGTCTACAATAACATGAGTCAGGAATGGAGAGAGAGAGAGAGAGAGAGAAACTGAGACATGCGTATGTCGTACATATAAATGGACTTCAGAATTGCATTTTTATGCAAGCAGACATTGCATTTTAGACACATGTGAAGTACCACAGAAACATGTAGGCCATTGACTGTAAATAAAGTACTATATTTATAGACCACCAGCGACGGTGCTGAGTCAACACAGGCAGATTGCCTGTTGTGATAGAGGGCTAAATATAGACTGGTGTCTCCTTACACCTGCGAAAGGGTAGATTGCCACCAGAGAAACGTTTACTTATTTATTTCGAAGTAATATGCAATCTAAATGTATATTCGAGACCTACTGCAATTATTTGTATGACAGTCATGACTATGTATAATCCAATATACGCGCGTAGGCGAGACATAAGAAAGCTGGTTGAGCAATTTTCGACACCCACACAGTTATTATTCATTTTTATTTACAATATTATACAATACAAATGTATTTGTGAAGAGTATTTTATCCATTATTGTATTTATACCAATTTTGTTCCCAGACAGAGCTGCTGTAGCTGGAGCATCAAGGAGCGGCAAGGGTCACCTCGTGACCGCCTGACCGTGTGAAAATGAGTGGAGTCACACTGAGAGGGGCAATTTTGCTGAGTGTTTGGGCAATTTTTGACAGAATAAAGTTATATAATTACTAATTCTTGACAGAGACAAACTTGGCATGATATAATTGATAATCCCATCAATTTACAAACGTAAATTGGTGGGATAATTCATTTTTTTTTGTATATTGTCATTTCGATTGTAGACACGAAGTTTTGAGTGATATTTGGTATGAGCTCCTGTGGCATGGTTGGTAAGGTCGCGGACTGGAAAACTCAAAGTGTCGTAGGGTAGTGGGATCGAATCCAGGAGGGGGTTATGGGGAAGGTTTTATATTGTCTAGAAAAAAATTTTATAATTTTTTTTTTTTACACATGGTATTCAAACAATATGAAATATTCATAGAATATATCATATTGTAAGAATACAATGACATGACCTTGTTTTCTTTTTTTCTTTTTTTATTGTTTTATTTTATTATCATAGTAGGTTTGACATGATTTATTGAAACATATTTATTTTTGTACAATTCATTTGAGGTAAGAAAATAATTATATACACATTACTTAGGCTAATAACAAACATATATATTGATATACTAAAAAAATAAGGCATATTACATGTAAATCTTTGAAACTTATAAACTAAATAATGAAACATACAATTATATAATGTAAAAGCTATATCACAGGGACATCTTTGGAACTTATACATTATATAATATATATGTTACATTATGAGGTAGCGTGATCAATTAGGTCAGGTCAGGTAAGGTAGGGCGCGAGTCCAGGGCAGGGCAGGGCAGGAGGCGAGTCCAGGGCAGGGCACGGGGCGAGTCCAGGGCAGGGCAGGGCAGGGCAGGGGCCGACACTCGGTAGTTCTTGAAGGTGTGGTAGTCCCTGAAGCAGTCACCCAGGCAGAGTGCAACTTTGCACTCGGCGCACATTGAGGTGACTCTTTTGGTTACATGGGGTTTCCTCACACTGGAGCTGCAGACGGTGCACTGCACCTGCCTGTGACGAGTGCCAATCAGCTCGGTGTTGGTTGTGTAGTGTCTTTCGACACCCAGCTGGATGCGGTCAGGAACGTGATCCCCACGCCATGCCGTACGTCTGTGAGTGGTGGTGCCATACTTCTCCAGGAGTTGGTAGGAGACGTTGTACACGAACTCCCGGAATTTCAGCTTCTGGTTTGGGGCCATATCCTTCTTCACCAACCACAAGTTGTAGGCGTTCAGCATCGTTATGTCAACTAGGTGGAGGAATAGCTTGTGATACCACTTCACAGTCTTCCTCAGACACTCAACGCCTGACAGCTGACAGTCAGACTTGTCCACCAGGCGCATGTTTTTGGTGTAGTCCACTACCATGTCGGGCTTGTAGATTGTCTTCCTGGTTCGGTAGTGGATTTTGCCAGAATCCACCTGGGCACCTGTGTGGACGGTGGAAAGCAGGTGGACGTCTCGCTTATCCTTCCACTTCAGGGCTATCAGTTTCCCACACTTCTCGAGCTGCTTGTATTTCTGCCCCTTTCGTCGCCTTCTTCGCACATGCCTCTCGCGGTGTTCCTGGGCCAGGTCGTCTTCTGAAGGTGTGTCACTGGAGGAGGCATCTGTGAGAGGAATGACATCACCTGTGAACTTTGGCATAAACTTTCTTGTCTTTCTGACAGTCCCACATGACCCCGTTTGGTTGTCATAAAGAAACTGGCAGAGAGCAGGAGAAGTATACCAGTTGTCAGTGTAGATGATGTGGCCTTTGCCCAGGTAAGGTGCCAACATTTTCCTGACGATGGCACCTGACATGCCCATGGGGTCATTGGCAGCGGCTTTCGGTACGTCAATGTCAGTTCCTGTATACACGATCATGTCAAGCACTATTCCAGTTTCACAGTCGCACAACACGAAGAGCTTGATTCCGAACCTATGCCTCTTCAAGGGGATATACTGCTTGAAAACAAGACGTCCTTTGAAGAGCACGAACGACTCATCAATCACCAAATTGAGGAAGGGGTAAAAGTATTTCCTATACCTCTCCAACAACATGGTGAACACATCCCGAACTTTCCATATCCTGTCAATCCTGTTAGGATTTTCGTTGTCTGCAAAGTGCATAAATCTTAGCAGCAACAAAAATCTGTCACGAGTCATGAACTTATTGAAAGTTGGGGTGGCGATGAGAGGGTCGTGCTTCCAGTAGTGTTGCAACACATGCTTCTTGATCAGAGGCATGAGGAACAACAAGGCAAAGAACGTCAGAAATTCTGCCACAGTCGTATCCACCCAGCCTCGTATTCTCGCTTTTGGAGAAAGGACGTCCAATCTGCCAAACACCCACCTGTAGTAGGCGTTTGTTTGGGCAACGATGTACGTCATTACCTCCATGTCGAAAAAAGCGAGGAAGAAGTCGCTTTCGTTCGCTTGATCATCACAGGGCCAGTCGTCAGTTGTTCCTGACGTCCCAGGATTGAACTGGGGCACGTCAGGTACAAAATTGACCCCGTCAGACCAATCGAACGAAGGCATGCCAGGGATCGGAATGTCGTCTGCGTCTGCTTCTTCTGCGTCTGAAATATCGCTTCCATGGTCGCGATACAGCACTTCATCATCATTACCCTCCTCTTCACTTGACAGACGATGCCCTTCCTCGTTTTCGTCACCGACGTCGGACTCACTCCCACTGTCCACTCCCAAATCCCCCCACCCTTGGTCCCGTGCTAGGGCTTCGTCGTCGAAACCCGGGCTGCCAATGTCCTGCGAATCACCATCAAACAGCAGGGCGGCATACTTAGATGGTGTAAGAGTTTTCCGGGTCACTTTGGCACGTGCGGGAGTCTTATGGACAGGGACAGCAGAGGTGGTGGCAGGGGCGGCGGCATGGGCCGGGCGGCGGCAGGGCGGCGGCGGCAGGGGCAGCAGTGGTGCGTGGCCTTGATGGCAAGATGATGGTGGTGCCTGTCGCCCTTCTCTCTGTTCCTTGGGCAGGGGCGGCATGGGCGGCAGGGGCAACAGGGGCAGCAGGGGCAGGCAGGGTACAGGGACACCAGGGCCAGCAGTCGCTTTCCCAGTCGCTTTCCCTCTCCCTTTCCCCTTCCCCTTCCCTGTTCCTTGGGCAGGGGCGGCAGGGGCGGCAGGGGCGGCAGGGGCAGCAGGGCAGGCAGGGACACCAGGGCCAGCAGTCGCTTTCCCAGTCGCTTTCCCTCTCCCTTTCCCCTTCCCCTTCCCTGTTCCTTGGGCAGGGGCGGGAGGGGCGGCAGGGGCAGCAGGGGCGGCAGGGGCGGCAGGGGCAGCAGGGCCGGCAGGGGGGGCAGGGGGGGCAGTGGGCAGCAGGGCGGCAGGGGCAGCAGGGCGGCCGGCAGGGGCGGCCGGTGTTGGTGGTGGTAGGGGCACTGTGGCTGGCGTACGGTTTCTTTTCCCTACGCCCGTGCCTTTCATTTTTCCTGCCCCCGCAGGTAATGCAGCCCTAGGGCGGCCTCCTGCGTCGCTGGTACCGGTGGCAGGGGTGGCAGGGGTGGCAGTGGTGGCAGTGGTGGTGGTAGTGGTTGTTGCAGTGGCCTGGGTCGTGGTGGCAGTGTCCCGAAAGACCAATGACCTCTGTGCCATTGCCCTGCTTGCACGTGTTTTACGTGCTTTTGGTGCTGGTGATTCGTCCTCTGAGCTGTAGGGCGTGTCGTACTGGTAGCTAGGGTCTTTGGCAGCCACCCTCTGCCTTCCACGGCGGCTAACACCACCAGAAGGAGGGCTGGTTGTGTCATCAGGGAGCGAGCGTGAGGGACGTGTAGGCTCCATGACTAGTGCGTGGTTACTGGCGCGGTGGTGCTTGCACGAGTGCGGGGCGAGCGTTTGGCGGGGTGGTATCGAGAGTTGACATGTAGTACTATACCCACACCAATTTTCAGCCGCCTGGCTATAAACGCGCGGTTTTGGTACGTGTTCAAAGTCTCTGCTCTTAAGAGTCTCCCCGCAGTGCGCCGGGGGAACTCTTAAGAGTCTCCCCGCAGCTCCCGGGTTAAACAGTATTTGATAAACTATGTGTGTGTGTGTGAGAGAGAGAGAGAGAGAGAGAGAGAGAGAGAGAGAGAGAGAGAGAGAGAGAGAGCTAGAGCTAGAACGAGAGAGAGAGAGAGAGAGAGAGAGAGAGAGAGTGAGAGTGAGAGCGAGAGCGAGAGAGCTAGAACGAGAGAGCGAGCATCAGACCGACAAATTAACAGATCGTTAGTCACAAACATACGAACACAACCCCACCAACTTTCAACCCCCCCCCCCCCACACACACACACACACACACACACCACTTCACGAGGTATTAAACTGTGAAATTATGTATGTGTAAACCTTTAAATGCTCCCCCCTTGTGTCGTAATAGTTTAGCCGAGTGTTGAACTGGTTACTGATAAGTCCCATATATATATATTTTTTTATTTTTTTTTTTATTTTTTTTTTTTAAATTGATTTCACTACAACACCAAACACCTCCACTGAAATTAATGAAAGCATATATATGATCCACCGGGATTCGAACCTGGGTTATCACACCCAGATTGTTAAACACTCTAACCATTACACCACCATTACAACCCCCCCTTCTCTCTCACGTTTAGCCCCATTAGTTAGGCGATTATATGACGTTCGGCCCATTACTTTCTCAATTTTAAGACCTTTCGTCCATTTTTCCTGTCAATATTAAGACCTTTCGTGCCATTTAGGTGTCGATTTTTTCCAGGCGAGCGATAGCGAGCCTGTAATATTAGAAGGAGTCGGCCTTCGGCCAGGACAGATTTCTACCGAAAAATGTACAAATTTATCTTGAAAGGGGGTCTAGGGGGTGTTTTTAAGCTTGATAGAGGTCTAGCGATGAAACTAAAAAATAATAAAATAATATCAAATAATAAAATGACTAAACAATAACAGCCCCCTCTTAATGTATAAATGACTAAACAATAACAGCCCCCCCTTAATGTATAAATGACTAAACAATAACAGCCCCCCTTAATGTATAAATGACTAAACAATAACAGCCCCCCCCTTAATGTATAAATGACTAAACAATAAAAGCCCCCCTTAATGTATAAATGACTAAACAATAACAGCCCCCTTTAATGTATAAATGACTAAACAATAACAGCCCCCTTTAATGTATAAATGACTAAACAATAACAGCCCCCCTTAATGTATAAATGACTAAACAATAACAGCCCCCTTTAATGTATAAATGACTAAACAATAACAGCCCCCCCTTAATGTATAAATGACTAAACAATAACAGCCCCCCCTTAATGTATAAATGACTAAACAATAACAGCCCCCCTTAATGTATAAATGACTAAACAATAACAGCCCCCCTTAATGTATAAATGACTAAACAATAACAGCCCCCCCTTAATGTATAAATGACTAAACAATAACAGCCACCCCTTAATGTATAATAATAAAATAATAACAATTATTAAATAGAAAAAACAAAAAGTACTACCCCTTCATTACATAAAGAACCCCCCCTTCTCCCTCACGTTTAGCCCCCACCCCCCCACACACCCTCTTAATGGTTGTATAATAATAAGTTATAGGCCGAGTGTTGATCTGGTTACTAATGAGCTCCTTACATACATACATGCATGCATACATACATACATACAACCCCCCCACCCCTTTCACCCTCATGTTTACCCCCATTCGTTTTCAGATTTTATGACGTTCGGCCCATTATTTCTATCAATATTATCTACACTCAACGGCATTAATCCAGACCCAACTCACTCACTCACACTCTCTCTCTCTCTCTCTTCCTAAGAAAAGGCAAGATAATTTTAATGTCACATTCAATACATAAATACAACTTGAAATTCATGTTGGTATTAAGCTTATCCTTAAGCTTAAGGGAACCCACCTCGCTTTTCTCTTTCTCTCCCTCTCTCTTTGGCTTGTATCAATTCGGCCCCATTCAGCATACTGTTTAAGACGTTTACCCCCATTCAGGTGTCAATATTTTCTTGGCGAGCGGTAGCGAGCCAGCATATATATATATTTTTTTTGACAGCAAGCTAAATTTGTACATTTTTCGATAGAAAAATGTCTCCGGCGAAGCCGGATTTCTCAATACAATGCTGGCTCGCTATCGCTCGCCAGGAAGAAATCGACACCTGAATGGGGATAAACGTCTTAAAACAGCTGGCTGAATGGGGCCGAATGGATACAAGCCAGGGAAAGAGAGAACAGGAGAGAAAGATGAATATAGCCGGTGACCCCCCTTAAGCTCTTACCCTCTCTTCTCCCTTCCTTTCATCCTCCCTCCCCCTCCTGTCCTTTATCCTCACCTTCCTATTCTCTCCCACCCCTTCCTCTACTCTCCTATCATCCTATCCTCTTCTCTCCCTTCCTTTCATCCTCCCTCCCCCTCCTGTCCTTTATCCTCACCTTCCTATTCTCTCCCACCCCTTCCTCTACTCTCCTATCATCCTATCCTCTTCTCTCCCTTCCTTTCATCCTCCCTCCCCTCCTGTCCTTTATCCTCACCTTCCTATTATCTCCCACCCCTTCCTCTACTCTCCTATCATCCTATCATCTTCTCTCCTATCATCTTCTCTATCCTCTTCTTTCCAATCCTTTTGTCTCCTATCCTCTTCTCTCCCATCATCTTCTCTCCTATCCTTTCCTCTCCCTTCCTCTTCTTACCTATCATCTTCTCTACTCACCCTCTTCTCTCCCTTCCCCTTCTCACCCTCCTCTTTTCTCCCTACCTCCCTATTCTCTCCCCTCCCTTCCTCTTCTCACCCTCCTCTATTCCCTCTTCCTCTCCTCTGCTCTATTTTCCTTTCATCCCCACCCCCTCCTCTCCTGTCGTTTATTCCCCCCCACCTCCTCTCCCCCCCCCCCGTCTACCTTCCTTCCCCCTCGCCGCCCCTTGTCTCCTGTGTCTTTGTCTCACCCTCCTCTTCTCTCTCACTCCTTTCTCTCCTCTCATCATCTCTTCCTCTCCTCTCCTCTCCTCTCCTCTATTTTCCTCTCACGGCCCCTAGTCTCCTATCATTTATTCTCCCTTCCTCTTCTCTCCCCTCCTCTCCTCCCCACTCACTCTCTCTCCCTCACCCTCTCCTCTCGATCCTCTCCTTCTCTTCTCCCCCCCTCCCAGCTGTCTATCCATCACCCCCACCCTCCTCACACCAAGTTCCCTGATTAATAAGTTAGGGTTGTTGTTCTAAGCCGTGTTTGATTAGTTGTATTCCATTATTAAGTTATTTGGTTCACAAGTTGACTCACAAATTTGTTTCCTAAGCTAATCTATCCATTATTTGTATACCTAATTATCTATACCTTATGTAGTATATGTGTCTATCTATGTAGTTTGTCATTAGTTGTATACCTAATTATCTATATCTTATGTAGTATATGTGTCTATCTATGTAGTTTGTCATTAGTTGTATACCTAATTATCTATATCTTATGTAGTATATTTGTCTATCTATGTAGTTTGTCATTAGTTGTATACCTAATTATCTACATCTTATGTAGTATATGTGTCTATCTATGTAGTTTGTCATTAGTTGTATACCTAATTATCTAAATTTTATATAGTATAGTTTTATCTTTCCAAACACCACACTAATGATAACGGTGTATGAGGATTACTTCAGGATGGGCTTTCCACTCTCTCCCTCACAGACACACGCATATTAAGGGGAGGCACTTTCTTTTTTCGGGACCTCCTTCTCCCTCATGTTTATCCCTATTAGTTTGAGATTTAAAGACGTTCGCCCCATTAGCTTGGCGTTTTTCAAACCTTTTGTCCCATGTCTTTGCCAATCTTAAGACCTGTCGTGCCATATAGGTGTAAAACAAATTCTGGCGAGCGAAAGCGAGCCTGTATTTTAAGAAGAATTGGCCTTCGGCCGGGACATTTTTTTACCGAAAAATGCACCAATATATATCGAAGGGGGGTCTTGGGGGTGTTTTGTTAAGCTTGATAGAGGTTTAGAGAGCAAACCAAATCCCCTCTTTAAACCATTGAGCCGAACCAGTAATTTATGCTGCACAATACCGTCTGGGTCCCCTTAACACGAGCGCGCGCGCGCACGCACACGCGCGCACACACACACACACACACACACACACACACACACACCATAATTGATTTTGGCACAACTTCATAAACACAAACTCCGACATACGTTGCCAAAAAGGATATCATTGCGGACTGTGGATCATAAGGATATCATTGCGGACTGTGGATCATAAGGATATCATTGCGGACTGTGGATCATAAGGATATCATTGCGGACTGTGGATCATAAGGATATCATTGCGGACTGTGGATCATAAGGATATCATTGCGGACTGTGGATCATAAGGATATCATTGCGGACTGTGGATCATAAGGATATCATTGCGGACTGTGGATCATATGGATATCATTGCGGACTGTGGATCATAAGGATATCATTGCGGACTGTGGATCATAAGGATATCATTGCGGACTGTGGATCATAAGGATATCATTGCGGACTGTGGATCATAAGGATATCATTGCGGACTGTGGATCATAAGGATATCATTGCGGACTGTGGATCATAAGGATATCATTGCGGACTGTGGATCATAAGGATATCATTGCGGACTGTGGATCATAAGGATATCATTGCGGACTGTGGATCATAAGGATATCATTGCGGACTGTGGATCATAAGGATATCATTGCGGACTGTGGATCATAAGGATATCATTGCGGACTGTGGATCATAAGGATATCATTGCGGACTGTGGATCATAAGGATATCATTGCGGACTGTGGATCATAAGGATATCATTGCGGACTGTGGATCATAAGGATATCATTGCGGACTGTGGATCATAAGGATATCATTGCGGACTGTGGATCATAAGGATATCATTGCGGACTGTGGATCATTGCGGACGGTGGATCATTGCGGACTGTGGATCATTGCGGACTATGGATCATTGCGGACTGTGGATCATTGCGGACTGTGGATCATAAGATTGCAGATTCGAATCAACAGAAAACACTGTTTTCTGTTGAGGTGATTATAAGGGTTCTATAGTTGTTGTTGTTGTTGTTGTTGTTCCCCAGGATGTCTGGCCGAGCAGCCCAAGGTCCCGAACAAGGCCAAGGCCATAACCGAGCGCCCCCACAAAACCCTCCCTGCTTACCACTAATAAAGCCCAGGTGACCGAAGCCACTCCAAGGCGGGGAGCTGAAGAGGGTGCGGAAACGCCCGGGAAACCAAAGCCTCGCCCAAGGCCCTGTGCCCCTCAGCAATTATGTAGGGAAAGTTGAGGGGCAAAGGAAAAAAAATGGTTCTCTAGTTATACAGTATGCTGGTTACATCACAACTTCACTTATTGTAACCAACTTATAATTATTAAAAAATCTAACCTTCATTAAGTCCCATCCACCTGGTGTGTGTGTGTGTGTATGCGTGTATGTGTGTGTGTACTTACTCTAGTTGTACTTACTCTAGTTGTATTGCGGGAGTGAGCATGCTCGTTATTTCCCGCCTCCTATATGTGTAGGTGTTATATATATTGTTGGAATGGCTGTGGATGTGTGTGTAGTCTGTATTTTTAGCCAATTGGCGACATCGGAAACGAAGGCTTAGGGTGGATCTGTATGGTAGCATTCTCACTATAGACGGTACCGTCTCGCCCGAAGGCTTAGGTAGCCATCAGCTTAGGTGAACCATATGATACCCATCTCGCCTTGTACCATTTTTGCCAACCCCAGATGGGACGTCACAACGTCGTCCACTTATTCCAGGTACCTATTTACAGCTAGGTGAACTGAGGCTAACACATGAAAGGAGACAAGCCCAATTTGTCTCCGCCCGGCCGGGGAATTGAACCACCGACCCCTCGTGTGTGAGACGAGAGCTCTACCTACTAGGCTACGGGCTGTGTGTGTGTGTGTGTATGTGTGTCAGAGAGTACAAAGGAGTACAAAGGAAATCAAGCAACAACATATCTAGTGACCCTTCTAGGTTGCTTGTCCTCCAAAACACTGAGGATCAAGTGTCCGAACAGTGGTTTAGAGTGGGTAAGGGAACTACTGTCCTGTATCTAATGTCCGTGGCAGGATTAGGAAGTTAGTAGGGGACAGATGGGTTAGTAACTGAGGGGGGGATAAAATAAAGTTATTCATTTACAAACGCAGTCAGTCGCGGGTTTGATGCAAGATATTTGTCTAAGTGGAGTTTAAATGAATCAACGGTGCTGCAGTCTATAACGTCTCGGGGAAGCCCATTCCACAAGTTGACAACTCGATTGAAGAAGAAATTCTTAGATTCGTGTGAGTTAAAAGATTTACCAATAATTTTGCAACCGTTTCCCCGCGTGTAATTAGATTGGTCGATAGTGAAGTACTTACTACAGTTCATATTGTCGATGCCTTTGATGATTTTCAACACTTGAATTAAGTCACCTCTTAATCTGCGCTGGGTTAAAGGAAATAGATTTAATTCTCTAAGACGCTCTTCGTATGGTTTGTTCTTTAGGCTAGGTATCATTTTGGTAACTCTACATTGAACTCGTTCTAGCTTGTTTATATCTTTTTGGTAATAAGGGCACCAGGATTGAACGCAGTATTCCAGAAGAGGGCGGACTAAGGAATTGTAAAAGGTTAGGATAACGTCTTTGGATTTATGCTCAAATGACCTGCCTATAAAGCCAATTATTTTGTTTGCCTTCTTAACAACTTCTGAACATTGTTGACTCGGTTTTAGGTTACTCGATATTGTTACTCCCAGATCGGTTTCTCTGTTTACATTCTTAAGCTGAGTGCCATTCATCGAATAGTTTGCTTTCTCATTTAGGTATCCGATATGTAGTACTTTACATTTATCCGCATTGAAACCCATTTGCCAAATTTGGGCCCAACATGACAATTTATCTAGATTGTGTTGCATATCGTCAACTTGTTCTTTTGAGAGTACGCTATTTGCAATTATTTGTATCGTCAGCAAATTTTGAGATTGTACAGGTGAGACCCTCATCTATGTCGTTGATGTAAATTAGAAAGAGAATTGGTCCTAGTACCGATCCCTGGGGTACCCCGCTACTTACATTGGTCCATTTAGATGCCTTACCGTTTATGACTACTCTTTGATTTCTGTCGCAAAGCCAATTTTCTATCCATTTCAACACACCGTCTTGTATTCCATGCGCTTTTAGTTTTAGCAGTAAACGTTTGTGGGGAACTTTGTCAAAGGCCTTTTGAAAATCAAGGTATATAATATCTACAGCTTTACTCTCATCGTAGACGTTGAGGATATCGTGGAAGAAGTCTAAGAGGTTTGTTAAACAGGAACGTTTTTTACGAAAGCCGTGTTGAGTATCTTTAAGCAAGTTATTTGCCTCTAAGTGATTTAAGAGTCTGTCTCTTATGACCGTTTCTAGCATTTTACATACAATTGAGGTTAAGCTAATCGGACGATAGTTACTGGGTAGGGATTTGCTGCCTTTTTTTAATATCGGTGTTACGTTGGCTAGCTTCCACTGATCAGGCATAGTCCCAGACTGCAAGGATTCATTGAATAGCAATGTCAGTGGTTTGGAGAGCTCATCCTTAGATTCCTTTAGAACTCTAGGCGAGATTGTATCAGGTCCAGGCGTTTTATTTACCTTGAGTTTATCTAAACAATTCAATACTTCTCTCTCTGTAACGGTGATATTGCTTAGAACATCTGAATTATCAATCTGAATCGGCGATGGTGTAGGGATATTACTGAGGTCTTCGGTTGTAAACTCTGATGCAAAGAAGGTATTGAGGGCATTACTCATTTGTACTTCGTCTTTGGTGTATTCTCCATTTTCATCGACTAACGGTCCAACAGTTGAAGTAACTACTTTTTTCTTTCTGATATAACTATAGAATTCTTTCGGGTTCGTTTTACTTTGATTTGGAACATGTAACTCCAGGGTCTTTTTACTTTGCTTAATTAACTTTTTGGCTTTGCATCGTAGCTCTACAAATTTCACCCGTTCTTCGTCATTTTGTGAGGATTAGCAAATCTTTTAGCAAGCAGACAGTCTGAAATATCTTTATTCCACCATTTGGGCTTATCATTATGGCCTGGACGCCGTATTTTCGATGGTATGCAGTCTTGCACTGCCTTAAGGTAAGTGGTTGTGAAACACTCCCAAGATGTATTTATGTCGTTATTGTTAGTCAGAAGCTCCAGTCAGTTTCTTTAAGCTTTGATTTAAGTTTATGAAAATTTGCTTTCTTGAAATTAGGGACTTTCTCAATGCTGCTATTTGATTTGTTACTAGTAAACTTTAAAGTGAAAGTTATCGTACGATGGTCGCTGTTACTGAATTAATCACCAACATTCAAATTCTCTATTAATTCTTCTTTTGTTGCGAGTACAAGGTCAAGCACATTATTACCACGGGTCGGAGATTGTACAAATTGAAAAAGTGAACTCTCTTGCAAGTTAGCATAGAGGTCGTGTTCAGTGTGTGAAGTAAGAATATCGCCCCATTTAGACACGGGTAAGTTGAAATCGCCAAGAATTACGGTATCTTGTATGTTAGTTATTTCTGCAATTTGTTCATAAATTTCACTGTCAGTTTACACTGATTGAGCTGGGGGTCTGTATAATAAAGCTAGTGTTATTTTAGTTCCTCGTTTATTATTTAATAGTACGTAAGATATGTCTATATTCGCAATTTGAGGTTTTGACATTAAGACGGGATTAAGACTTTCCTTTATAAAAAACAGAACTCCTCCTCCATTTCTATTGATCCGACTTTTCTCAAACATTGAATAACCAGGAAGAGTATATTCGGCTAAAAAGTCTGTCTTCCGTATTTAACCAAGATTCTGTAATGTCGATTATATCAAAATGTTCTGTAAACACGATTTCCTCTAGATCTGAAAATTTATTGCGTATGCTACGAGCATTTACATAAAACACCTTAAGAGTATTGGAGTTGGATGTTACTGATTGTGCATTGTCTGAATTTTCAGTTCGTATTTGACTTACACTACCCCCGGATACCCCCGGTTGACCCCGTTTTTTGAACGGAAATCCTTGACTGCATCGTTCAGCAGACAACCAAGACATGAAGCTCCTACTTCATTGAGATGTACACCATCTCCTGAAAACAAAGATTTATCATAGTAAAAATGATCCCATGTGTCGACAAAGCTGATGTCCTCCTCCCTGCAGAGTTTGGCTAGTCGGCGATTTGTACTGGTAGCTATGTTGTAGAATCGGTTTTCTACATCAATCCGGGGAACAATTCCTGAATTTAAGATTCTATTAGATTTTTCCTTGAAGGACCTGATCAGCCGCCGGTACTTGCAAAGTAGTTCCTCTGACCGCATCCGTTGGACATCGTTAGATCCAACGTGGATGACGTACGTAGTGCTTGCGGGGGCGAGCCTGGAAACCTTTTCCACAGCCGCAACAATGTCGTCCACGCCGCCACCTGGAATACAGAATCGCTTTCTGGTCCTGGGTGCCCTGGCGCAGACCTCGGTTAATTGGCCACGGACCATGGAGTCGCCCACAAGCCGAACTTCATCCGTTTCCTCTTCCTCGTCAATAGCAAGAATAAAAGAGAGAGAGAGAGAGAGAATTGGATCATACTTTCATACAGTGCTCTATGGCAATATTTCTTTCCACTTCAAGTATCTCCCCGGAATGAACCGCAAGGTCTTTCAGATACTAACCATTCCCTGTAACATCTAGTAGCTCACTCTCAAAAATCCAAGCATTTTCTCCCGACCGTCTTCTCAGCTCTCGACCCGGGGAAAGTGTAAAAATAAAACTTTACGTGTAAAATGTGTCTGGGCGCAATATTGTAGAGGCCGGATGGGAAGGATAGCGAACAGGAGTAGACAAAGAAGAGAACATAGATAGATAGATAGATAGATAGATAGATAGATAGATAGATAGATAGATAGATAGATAGATAGATAGATAGATAGATAGATAGATAGATAGATAGATAGATAGATAGATAGATAGATAGATAGATAGATAGATAGATAGATAGATAGATAGATAGATAATAGATAGATAGATAGATAGATAGATAGATAGATAGATAGATGATAGCGAGAGAGATAGAGATAGAGAGATAGATACAGAGATAAATAGATAGATAGATAGATAGATAGATAGATAGATAGAGAAGAGATAGATAGATAGATAGATAGATAGATAGAGAGATAGATAGAGATAGAGATAGATAGATAGATATAGATAGATAAAGATAGATAGATAAATAGATAGATATAGATCGATAGATAGATAGATAGAGATAGATAGATAGATAGATAGATAGATAGATAGATAGATAGATAGATAGATAGATAGATAGATAGATAGATAGAGAGAGAGAGAGAGAGAGAGAGAGAGAGAGAGAGAGAGAGAGAGAGAGAGAGAGAGAGAGAGAGAGAGAGAGATAGATAGATAGATAGATAGATATAGATAGATAGATAGAGAGGGAGGGATAGATAAATAGATATATACATGAGAGAGAGAGAGAGAGAGAGAGAGAGAGAGAGAGAGAGACTTCCACTATATCTCACAAATATTTTGTTTCTTCCACACTTGAACCTTTACATATTATGACCAGCGATATGTTCACGTCTAGGTGGAGTTTATAGCAATATTGTACTGTGTGTATGTGTGTGTGTGTGTTACTGTGTGTGTGTATGTTTCTGTGGGTGTGTGTGTTACTGTGTGTGTGTTACTGTATGTGTGTGTATGTTACTGTGTGTATGTTACTGTGTGTGTATGTTACTGTGTGTGTATGTTACTGTGTGTGTTTGTGTGTTACTGTATGTGTGTGTATGTTACTGTGTGTGTGTATGTTACTGTGTGTGTGTGTGTGTGTTACTGTATGTGTGTGTATGTTACTGTGTACTCACCTAATTGTACTCACCTAATTGTAGTATACAGGATTTGAGTTTTTAGGCTCGTATTGTCCCGCCTCCAAAGATTCTGTTATCTAATTTGGCTTTAAAAATTTGGATATTCCCCGCACCCACCACTTCATCATCCAACTGATTCCACATATTAATACTTCTATATGGAAAGCTGAATTTCCTCACATCTGCCTTTCTTTAACTTGCAACTATGTCCTCTAGTCCTCCCTTTATCTCCCTCGATAAAGTCCTCCTTGTCTATCACTTCCAATCCCCTAACACATTTATACATCATAATCATATCCCCTCTTTCTCTTCTCTCACTTAGAGTTGGCAAATTCAATCTCTCTAATCTCTCTTCATATGTCAGTTCTCTTAGTTCTGGAATCAGCTTCGTTGCAGCTCTCTGTACTTTCTCCAACTTAATTATGTTTTTTAAGATGGGGTGACCACACCACTGCCGCATATTCCAATTTAGGTCTCACCATTGATTTTATTATATTTACTAGCATCTCTTCATTCAAATAGTTGAATGATATTTTTACTTTATTCAACAGGCCATAAGCTTCTCCCACAATTTTGTTAATAGGACTCGGGTGAAAGATCTCCCTGTATTATAATGCCCAAGTCCTTTTCTTTCTCTGAGGGGTTAATCGTGCATTCTCCTAGTTTATATTCCCAATGAGGTCTTCTTTTACTCACACCCCCTTCCATCACATGACATTTATCTTTGTTAAAATCTAATTTACATATCTTGCTCCATTGGTCTATCTTATCCAGATCACTCTGTAGCTCTCTTCAACTGTTTTCGTCCACTATATGTTTCATAATTTTTGCATTGTCAGCAAACATATTCCTGTATGCATTTATTTCCTCTGGCATGTCATTTATATAGACCAGAAACATAATTGGGGCCAACACTGATCCCTGTGGAACTCCGCTTGTAACATCCCTCCATGTTGATAAGCTGTCTCTTATCATGGTTCTCATCTGTCTTCCCGAGAGATAGTCCTCCATCCACTTCAACAAATTACCCTGAACCCCTCCAAACTTCTTCAACTTCCATCTAAGTCTACTATGAGGAACTCTGTCAAAGGCCTTCTTTATATCAAGATACACACAGTCCGCCCATCCTTCTCTCTCTTGTAGTATATCTATCATCCTATCATAAAAGCTCAGCAGATTAGTAACACATGATTTTCCCTCTCTGAATCCAAATTGTCTTACAGTAAGTAAATTATTTTCTTCCAAGTACTTTATCCATCTTTTCTTAATAATCTTCTCACACATTTTACAAACAACACTTGTCAGTGACACTGGTCTATAGTTTAGCGGCTGCTCCCTACTCCCACCTTTGTAGATTGGTACTACATTAGCCCTTTTCCAGTCTAGTGGTAATTTTCCAACTTCAATAGAGTGCTTAATTATTGCATATAAAGGTTTTACCAATTCCTCCGCACATTCTGTTAGAATCATCCTGCTATATTGTCTGGGCCCATAGATTTTCTCACATCTAGTTCCTTCATAAGTTCTAGTAGTTCCTCTGGTTGAGAGATAATATCCCCCAATTTTTCATCATTTTGGTATATAATCTCTGGTTCTAAAAATTGTTCATCCATAGCATAAACTGAATGTAATGTATTATTCATAACCTCACATATCTTCTCATAACCCTCATAAATATTGTCTCCTTCCCTCAGCTTCATTATTTTGTCCTTAACCTTCATTTTGCTATTTACATACCTGTAGAACAATTTGGGATCACTTACACATTTTTCCACAATGTTTTTTTCATAATTTCTTGCTTCCTGTTTCCTAATTCTGACATACTCGTTCCTTAGCTTCCTATATGTATTCCAGGTCTGTTCATTTCTCCTTGTTCTGGCTATGTTCCATGCCTTATTTCTCTTATCCCTAGCTATTCTACATTTATCATTAAACCAGTCTTTTATCTTTTCAGTCTTATTTCCTTGTCTTGGCACATACCTGTTTACAATATCATCATAAATGTCTTTAAACACACAGTATTTATCATTAACATTGTTTTTCTGTTCAATTTCACTCCAGTCTGCATCCCTGAAGCAACTTTTTAATAGCTTAAAATCTGCTTTCCCATAGTTCAATCTGCTTTCTTTATGTTCTTCTCTCTCTAGCATTGTTGGATAACCCATCAGGATTTCCATTTCAATTACCACATGATCACTATTTCCCAGCGGAGGTAGGTATTTAGTATTTGTAATCATATCTGGATCTCTTGTAAACACCAAGTCTAATCTAGACGATTCATCTTTACCTCTTCTTCTTGTGTTTTCCTTAATATTCTGAATTAGCAGGTTTTCTGTAACCAAGTCTAGTAGTACATTCCCCCAAGAACTCATATTACTACCTGCGTCTCCCTCCTCCCAATTAACCTCTCTACAATTAAAATCCCCTACCAATATTAACTCGTTGTTTCTGCGAAATAAGTGTTCCATAGTTTTGATCATCTCCTTTTTTAATCCTTGGTATTCTTCCTCTTCCCAGGCCCTCGTATATGGTGGCATAATTATATGCTGCCGCAATATCAGTTTTTTCATTATTTTCATTAATAACCGCCACTGCTATAATTTCTGCTTTATTGTTTTGTAAATCTATCATTTTAACTTTTAATTTATTGTGTGTAATGATTAATACTCCTCCACCCATCTTGCCCTTCCTATCCCTTCTCCACAAATTATAGTTATCCCATCCCATCACTTCCAGACTCATATCTTTATTTAATTTTGTTTCACATAAACACATTATCATGGGTTTTTTCTTGTTTTATGAGGTCACCAATCTCCAATTTTTTGGATATTAAACCATCCACATTGCTATACACCAGTTTACAGTTGCTACTTTTATATTTTGTACTGTTTTCTTTTCCTCGTTTTTAATCCCTCTTCTTCGCCAACTCCCCCTCCTAATTCTCTCTCCCCTCCCCCCCCCTCCCCGCCCCCCTCCCCTCCCCTTTCCCTTTCCTTCCTCTCGTCCCCCCCCCCTCCTCTCTCTCGTCCTCCCCCTCCTCCTCCTCCTTCGTTCCCCTTCTCTTCATGTACCATTTTTTCACTTTCCCGTCGATATTTCGGTAGAATGTTTTTATTTTATCTACCTCTGACCTATTATCGTTCTTTTCTCTCACTTCCTTTGTTATTTTTCTCATATTATCGCGCTCTTCTGCATTCAAGTCTTTCCTTAATATAACCTTGGTGTATTTCCCTTCCTGACTCAGTTTCCAGCTGTTCCTCAATACCTCTTCTGCTGCTTTCGTAGACTTAAATCTAATTTTAATAGGCCTCCTCTCCCCCTTCTTATACTTTCCCAACCTCCAACTATCTTCCACCTCCTTCTTCCAACCTTCCTTTCCTTCTCTGTCCAACACCTCTAACATCTCATCAACCTTCTTCATTTCTGCAACTTTCCTGTCATTTATGTCCATTATTTCCTCCTCCACTTCTCCAAACATTATCACACATCTCTTCTTTTCCACTATATCAGTTACCTGTCTCTCATTTTGCCTTATGGCCTTCACTACTTTCTTTCCTAGATTATTACCCTGCCACTCCTTTTGTTCATCCATAATAGTTTTAAGACTAACCTCTGTTTCCTCTACTTTATTACCCCAAGCATTTTTCATTTCATTCATTTCTACTTCCACTTTTTCTGTCCTATCGTGATTCCTTTCCAATCCTTCCCTTAGTCTTTCATTCTCCTCTTTAAGTTGTTCTATCTCCCTTTCCGCCTTTTCTCTATATTCTTTATTTTCTCTTTCCAGTCTTTCTATTACCGCCTCTCTTTCTTCTCCCTTTCTATCCCTAATCACCACATTCTCCATTTTCTCCTCCAAAGCCTTCAGTCTCATAATAACCTTTCCTAACATTCCACCTACCTCTCCTCCTTGGGATCCTTCAACTTCTTCACTCTCTTCCCCATCTATATCCTTCCTACTTCTCAATTTCCTTCCTTCTGTCGCGGCCATATTGCCGGCCTTTGTTTACCCTCAGCTACCACCTTTACGCGGGAATATCCAACGCCAATGAAGAACAATGCTTCATTTCTTTGTTTTAACTATTTTTACTATTACCATATTTACTATATTTATGTTCAATAATCCGAGACAATACTGCCGCAAAATACAATATGTAATACTTAATCTAGGTGAGCAATGTAGCTATTCTTCTATGCGAAGTACCGAATCAATTCTCGAATCCTCAATTCACACATCGAGAGCTCCCAAAAACACTTCCGCCCTCTTCCACACTCTGCACAAGACTGTGTGTGTGTGTTACTGTTTGTGTGTTACTGTATGTGTGTGTGTGTGTGTGTTACTGTATGTGTGTGTATGTTACTGTGTGTGTGTTACTGTATGTGTGTGTGTGTTTATGTGTTACTGTATGTGTGTGTATGTTACTGTGTGTGTGTGTGTGTGTGTTACTGTATGTGTGTGTGTGTTTGTGTGTTACTGTATGTGTGTGCATGTTACTGTGTGTGTGTGTGTATGTTATTGTGTGTGTGCGCGTGTGTGTATGTTATTGTGTGTGTGTGTGCGTGCGTGAGTTGATGTGTGTGTGTGTTTAGGGAAAATATTGTAGTCTAGATACTTGATGCCTCACAAATATTCTCTCTCGCTCTCATTTACACACACACTCACACAACACACACACTCTCTCTCTCTATCTCTCCCCAGAAAGTCATATCCAATACCTTCTCATCGGCAGTAAAGGGTTGTGGTGGAAATTGGATTATATGACAAACAGGTGCAGTTTCCGTTTGTCTTAGTTCTGTTATTTAACACATTTTGATCACGTGTAGATCATAGTCTTTAATATATGTATATACTCTTGTTACATCGTCCCTTTAGGCCAGACTGTGAATGTGGAGGGAGCTGTGTGTAGGGGTATACCTAGAAAGACGTGGGATGAGTTACTCCGGTCCGATCTCGAAACAAAGAACTTGAGAAAAATATGATACTGCTATGTCTCTGCGCCGTATTAATAACAAGTTTTCATAATAAACGACACATGTATGTATTATACCCTATTCCAAGTAGGTATGCCAAAACTGTTGAACAATATCCTCTATAACTCAGAAACAACTAGAGTAATCGAGCTAATATTTCTACTATCTAGGAAGGGTCTGCCCTTTCTCTATATTACTTAACCTGGGAAGCGCGTATCTATGGTATTTGAAAGTGTCCACCAGGCGAAAATATTTTGATTAATTCCCGCCGAAAATAGTTATTTTACCATAAATATTGTTATTACGTATTCACATGCGCCTATTTTACGTTTAATACGAAGATATTAACATTAACAGCAATAAAACAAGTGGAATAGTATTTGGGGGTGAAAAAAGATATATTATTGCCGACCAATCGTATCCGGATGGGAGAGCCGGCGTGCAGTATAACCACTCTCTCTCACTTCCCGATCGATACTGTCGTCTTGCAAGTGAAATTTCTCTGTTGCTAGGATCTCTAACTGCCTCCCGAGTGACCCTGAAACAACGGGCGGGAAATTCACACCGAAAATTACCCGATATAAGGGAGAATAAGAGGAAAAATAGGTGATAGGGGGAAGGAGGAGGTTTTTGACACATGTGGAGGAGTGATAGTAGGTATGGAGGGGAATTATCTCACTTAATCACATATTGCTTTGTTTTAAGTGCCAGTGGGATGTTTTGAAAGGCTTTTTTTAGGCCTTGGTTCATATGAGAACGCTCGCCTTCGCTCACTACAGACTCAATTGAAGACGCTCGCCATTCTAGGGTTAAGAGGGTAGGGTTTATTATTTGGTCTTTTTATTTATTCATGTATTTATTAACTTTCTAGCTTGCTCGCTAGACCTCCATCATATATAAAAAAACACAAGACCCCTAATGAGATAAATTTGTACATTTTTTGATAGAAAAATATCTCAGCCGAAGGCCGATACTTCCTTCTCTCTCTCTCTCTCTCTTTCTTTCTACGGTATATATCTGTATGCGTGTGTATAATGTATGTATGTGTGTTTGTCCATGGTTAGATTGAAATAGATGAGTAAATAGATCAATAGATAGAGACAGATAACTAATTAAGTAGCCCGTAATAATATAATGGTCACATAGGCGTAGTGATTTAGGAGTGAGCTATTAGTATTCCCGAGGGAACCAAGTCTTAGGGTGACAGTGATTCAATGGTGGTTCGTGAGAGAGAGAGAGAGAGAGAGAGAGAGAGAGAGAGAGAGAGAGAGAGAGAGAGAGAGAGAGAGAGAGAGAGAGAGAGAGAGGCGGGAGGTAAGCAGGGGGACCATTTATGCGGAAGGAATAATAATAATAATCTGGGATTCAAACTATAAAGGGGATACGTTCAGTTATGTGGAAGGAATACTGATAGAACTGGAACACAACCTGTATTAGCGAGAGAGAGAGAGAGAGAGAGAGAGAGAGAGAGAGAGAGAGAGAGAGAGAGAGAGAGAGAGAGAGAGAGAGAGAGAGAGGCGGGAGGTAAGCAGGGGGACCATTTATGCGGAAGGAATAATAATAATAATCTGGGATTCAAACTATAAAGGGGATACGTTCAGTTATGTGGAAGGAATACTGATAGAACTGGAACACAACCTGTATTAGAGAGAGAGAGAGAGAGAGAGAGAGAGAGAGAGAGAGAGAGAGAGAGAGAGAGAGAGAGAGAGAGAGAGAGAGAGAGAGAGAGAGAGAGAGAGCAGGAGCGAGCGAGGGAGAAGGAGGAAGAGGAGAGGTAAGCAGGGCCCATTTATGCGGAATACATAATAATCTGGGAATCAAACTATAAAGAGGGTAGGTTCAGTTTTGTGTGTGTGTGTGTGTGTGTGTGTGTGTGTGTGTGTGTGTGTGTGTGTGTGTGTGTGTGTGTACTCTTATACATACATATATATGGGGGTATAGGTTATAGTGAGAGATGTAGTGTAGGTCATAAAGGTGTAAAAGAACAAACAGGGATGTAGGGAAGAAGGGATCTGCCTCGTATGGGTCAATAGGCCTTCTGCAGATTTCCATTTTTCTTATGTTCATATATAATTATATATTTTAAGACCGAGTGCTTCACATGAAGTGCGGTTCCGGTCTCACGTCCTAATGGCAGCATTCCAGGCAGCCCTGTTCAAAGCTGCCTCACTTGTCAGTTATTATTCGTAATTCAAAATCAGACTGCAAGGTTCGATCCCACGTCTTTCTTGGTCTGCCGGTACTGAAGGGGATAAACTGAACAGAAACGTTTAAATATAACTAAAATATAATAAATACAAACCTCATCCTGCTACAGAGGGTAAGGTGAGGTATTGGAACAAAACGTTTAAGTCAATGAAAAGTAAATGGATAAAACAAAGTTAAATGGTAGGAAGAGAGTGTGGGGCTCCGAGATGAAAGGTTGACTTGGAATAGTGGAAGTGATTGGTGTGTGAGAGAGAGAGAGAGAGAGAGAGAGAGAGAGAGAGAGAGAGAGAGAGAGAGAGAGAGAGAGAGAGAGAGAGAGAGAGAGAGAGAGAGAGAGAGAGAGAGAGAGAGAGAGAGAGAGAGAGAGAGAGAGAGAGAGAGAGAGAGAGAGAGAGAGAATAAGTGTGAGAATGAGGGACGAGGAGCTCATTTGAACAGATGCAATCTAACGTTTAACACTTTTAGTTTTGGTTAAAGTTAAATACAGCTAAAAGTTCGTATTAAATTACTTTAGAGGTCATTAAGGAACTCATTACACCAGGTTATAAAGAGGTCAAGGTGGAGGTGATCAATATAATAATATATAATACACATTTTAATATATCAATAAATATACCAACCCCTTTCACTGTATAAGGATTAATTGTATTCATTACGTTTTATAGATTTTGTTGGTTAAGAGTTAAATATATTATCACTACTGTGTGTGTCTGTTTGTGAGTGTGTTTATTGTTGTGTGTGTATGTGTTTAAGGTACCATTATAACTGTATACATGTAATAATGATAACATATTGTTGTGTGTGTATGTGTTTAAGGTACCATTATAACTGTATACATGTAATAATGATAACATATTGTTGTGTGTATGTGTTTAAGCTACCATTATAACTGTATACATGTAATAATGATAACATATTGTTGTGTGTGTATGTGTTTAAGGTACCATTATAACTGTATACATGTAATAATGATAACATATTGTTGTGTGTGTATGTGTGTAAGGTACCATTATAACTGTATACATGTAATAATGATAACATATTGTTGTGTGTGTATGTGTTTAAGGTACCATTATAACTGTATACATGTAATAATGATAACATATTGTTGTGTGTGTATGTGTTTAAGGTACCATTATAACTGTATACATGTAATAATGATAACATATTGTTGTGTGTGTATGTGTTTAAGGTACCATTATAACTGTATACATGTAATAATGATAACATATTGTTGTGTGTGTATGTGTGTAAGGTACCATTATAACTGTATACATGTAATAATGATAACATATTGTTGTGTGTATGTGTTTAAGCTACCATTATAACTGTATACATGTAATAATGATAACATATTGTTGTGTGTGTATGTGTTTAAGCTACCATTATAACTGTATACATGTAATAATGATAACATATTGTTGTGTGTGTATGTGTTTAAGCTACCATTATAAACTGTATACATGTAATAATGATAACATATTGTGTGTGTATGTGTTTAAGCTACCATTATAACTGTATACATGTAATGATAACATATTGTTGTGTGTGTATGTGTGTAAGGTACCATTATAACTGTATACATGTAATAATGATAACATATTGTTGTGTGTATGTGTTTAAGCTACCATTATAACTGTATACATGTAATAATGATAACATATTGTTGTGTGTGTATGTGTTTAAGCTACCATTATAACTGTATACATGTAATAATGATAACATATTGTTGTGTGTGTATGTGTTTAAGCTACCATTATAACTGTATACATGTAATAATGATAACATATTGTTGTGTGTGTATGTGTTTAAGCTACCATTATAACTGTATACATGTAATAATGATAACATATTGTTGTGTGTGTATGTGTTTAAGCTACCATTATAAACTGTATACATGTAATAATGATAACATATTGTTGTGTGTGTATGTGTTTAAGGTACCATTATAACTGTATACATGTAATAATGATAACATATTGTTGTGTGTGTATGTGTTTTAAGGTACCATTATAACTGTATACATGTAATAATGATAACATATTGTTGTGTGTGTATGTGTTTAGGCTACCATTATAACTGTATACATGTAATAATGATAACATATTGTTGTGTGTGTATGTGTTTAAGGTACCATTATAACTGTATACATGTAATAATGATAACATATTGTTGTGTGTGTATGTGTTTAAGCTACCATTATAACTGTATACATGTAATAATGATAACATATTGTTGTGTGTGTATGTGTTTAAGGTACCATTATAACTGTATACATGAATAAATGATAACATATTGTTGTTTGTGTATGTGTTTAAGCTACCATTATAACTGTATACATGTAATAATGATAACATATTGTTGTGTGTGTAATGTGTGTTAAGGTACCATTATAACTGTATACATGTAATAATGATAACATATTGTTGTGTGTGTATGTGTTTAAGCTACCATTATAACTGTATACATGTAATAATGATAACATATTGTTGTGTGTGTATGTGTTTAAGGTACCATTATAACTGTATACATGTAATAATGATAACATATTGTTGTGTGTGTATGTGTTTAAGCTACCATTATAACTGTATACATGTAATAATGATAACATATTGTTGTGTGTGTATGTGTTTAAGCTACCATTATAACTGTATACATGTAATAATGATAACATATTGTTGTGTGTGTATGTGTTTAAGGTACCATTATAACTGTATACATGTAATAATGATAACATATTGTTGTGTGTGTATGTGTTTAAGGTACCATTATAACTGTATACATGTAATAATGATAACTATTGTTGTGTGTGTATGTGTTTAAGGTACCATTATAACTGTATACATGTAATAATGATAACATATTGTTGTGTGTGTATGTGTTTAAGGTACCATTATAACTGTATACATGTAATAATGATAACATATTGTTGTGTGTGTATGTGTTTAAGGTACCATTATAACTGTATACATGTAATAATGATAACATATTGTTGTGTGTGTATGTGTTTAAGGTACCATTATAACTGTATACATGTAATAATGATAACATATGTTGTGTGTGTATGTGTTTAAGGCTACCATTATAACTGTATACATGTAATAATGATAACATATTGTTGTGTGTGTATGTGTTTAAGGTACCATTATAACTGTATACATGTAATAATGATAACATATTGTTGTGTGTGTATGTGTTTAAGCTACCATTATAACTGTATACATGTAATAATGATAACATATTGTTGTGTGTGTATGTGTTTAAGCTACCATTATAACTGTATACATGTAATAATGATAACATATTGTTGTGTGTGTATTGTGTAAGGTACCATTATAACTGTATACATGTAATAATGATAACATATTGTTGTGTGTGTATGTGTGTAAGGTACCATTATAACTGTATACATGTAATAATGATAACATATTGTTGTGTGTGTATGTGTTTAAGGTACCATTATAACTGTTACATGTAATAATGATAACATATTGTTGTGTGTGTATGTGTTTAAGGTACCATTATAACTGTATACATGTAATAATGATAAACATATTGTTGTGTGTGTATGTGTTTAAGGTACCATTATAACTGTATACATGTAATAATGATAACATATTGTTGTGTGTGTATGTGTAAGGTACCATTATAACTGTATACATGTAATAATGATAACATATTGTTGTGTGTGTATGTGTGTAAGGTACCATTATAACTGTATACATGTAATAATGATAACATATTGTTGTGTGTGTATGTGTTTAAGGTACCATTATAACTGTATACATGTAATAATGATATTGTTGTGTGTGTATGTGTTAAGGTACCATTATAACTGTATACATGTAATAATGATAACATTGTTGTGTGTGTATGTGTGTAAGGTACCATTATAACTGTATACATGTATAATGATAACATATTGTTGTGTGTGTATGTGTTTAAGGTACCATTATAACTGTATACATGTAATAATGATAACATATTGGTGTGTGTGTATGTGTTTAAGGTACCATTATAACTGTATACATGTAATAATGATAACATATTGTTGTGTGTGTATGTGTGTAGGTACCATTATAACTGTATACATGTAATAATGATAACATATTGTTGTGTGTGTATGTGTGTAAGCTACCATTATAACTGTATACATGTAATAATGATAACATATTGTTGTGTGTGTATGTGTTTAAGGTACCATTATAACTGTATACAGTAATAATGATAACATATTGTTGTGTGTGTATGTGTTTAAGCTACCATTATAACTGTATACATGTAATAATGATAAGATATTGTTGTGTGTGTATGTGTTAAGGTACCATTATAACTGTATACATGTAATAATGATAACATATTGTTGTGTGTGTTGTGTGTAAGGTACCATTATAACTACATGTAATAATGATAACATATTGTTGTGTGTGTATGTGTTAAGGTACCATTATAACTGTATACATGTAATAATGATAACATATTGTTGTGTGTGTATGTGTTTAAGCTACCATTATAACTGTATACATGTAATAATGATAACATATTGTTGTGTGTGTATGTGTTTAAGCTACCATTATAACTGTATACATGTAATAATGATAACATATTGTTGTGTGTGTATGTGTTTAAGGTACCATTATAACTGTATACATGTAATAATGATAACATATTGTTGTGTGTATGTGTTTAAGCTACCATTATAACTGTATACATGTAATAATGATAACATATTGTTGTGTGTGTATGTGTTTAAGCTACCATTATAAACTGTATACATGTAAATAATGATAACATATTGTTGTGTGTGTATGTGTTTAAGCTACCATTATAACTGTATACATGTAATAATGATAACATATTGTTGTGTGTGTATGTGTTTAAGCTACCATTATAACTGTATACATGTAATAATGATAACATATTGTTGTGTGTGTATGTGTTTAAGGTACCATTATAACTGTATACATGTAATAATGATAACATATTGTTGTGTGTGTATGTGTTTAAGCTACCATTATAACTGTATACATGTAATAATGATAACATATTGTTGTGTGTGTATGTGTTTAAGGTACCATTATAACTGTATACATGTAATAATGATAACATATTGTTGTGTGTGTATGTGTTTAAGCTACCATTATAACTGTATACATGTAATAATGATAACATATTGTTGTGTGTGTATGTGTTTAAGGTACCATTATAACTGTATACATGTAATAATGATAACATATTGTTGTGTGTGTATGTGTTTAAGCTACCATTATAACTGTATACATGTAATAATGATAACATATTGTTGTGTGTGTATGTGTTTAAGGTACCATTATAACTGTATACATGTAATAATGATAACATATTGTTGTGTGTGTATGTGTTTAAGGTACCATTATAACTGTATACATGTAATAATGATAACATATTGTTGTGTGTGTATGTGTTTAAGGTACCATTATAACTGTATACATGTAATAATGATAACATATTGTTGTGTGTGTATGTGTTTAAGGTACCATTATAACTGTATACATGTAATAATGATAACATATTGTTGTGTGTGTATGTGTTTAAGGTACCATTATAACTGTATACATGTAATAATGATAACATATTGTTGTGTGTGTATGTGTTTAGGTACCATTATAACTGTATACATGTAATAATGATAACATATTGTTGTGTGTGTATGTGTTTAAGGTACCATTATAACTGTATACATGTAATAATGATAACATATTGTTGTGTGTGTATGTGTTTAAGGTACCATTATAACTGTATACATGTAATAATGATAACATATTGTTGTGTGTGTATGTGTTTAAGGTACCATTATAACTGTATACATGTAATAATGATAACATATTGTTGTGTGTGTATGTGTTTAAGGTACCATTATAACTGTATACATGTAATAATGATAACATATTGTTGTGTGTGTATGTGTTTAAGGTACCATTATAACTGTATACATGTAATAATGATAACATATTGTTGTGTGTGTATGTGTTTAAGGTACCATTATAACTGTATACATGTAATAATGATAACATATTGGTGTGTGTATGTGTTTAATGTACCATTATAACTGTATACATGTAATAATGATAACATATTGTTGTGTGTGTATGTGTTTAAGGTACCATTATAACTGTATACATGTAATAATGATAACATATTGTTGTGTGTGTATGTGTTTAAGGTACCATTATAACTGTATACATGTAATAATGATAACATATTGTTGTGTGTGTATGTGTTTAAGGTACCATTATAACTGTATACATGTAATAATGATAACATATTGTTGTGTGTGTATGTGTTTAAGGTACCATTATAACTGTATACATGTAATAATGATAACATATTGTTGTGTGTGTATGTGTTTAAGGTACCATTATAACTGTATACATGTAATAATGATAACATATTGTTGTGTGTATGTGTTTAAGCTACCATTATAACTGTATACATGTAATAATGATAACATATTGTTGTGTGTGTATGTGTTTAAGGTACCATTATAACTGTATACATGTAATAATGATAACATATTGTTGTGTGTGTATGTGTTTAAGGTACCATTATAACTGTATACATGTAATAATGATAACATATTGTTGTGTGTGTATGTGTTTAAGGTACCATTATAACTGTATACATGTAATAATGATACCATATTGTTGTGTGTGTATGTGTTTAAGGTACCATTATAACTGTATACATGTAATAATGATAACATATTGTTGTGTGTGTATGTGTTTAAGGTACCATTATAACTGTATACATGTAATAATGATAACATATTGTTGTGTGTGTATGTGTTTAAGCTACCATTATAACTGTATACATGTAATAATGATAACATATTGTTGTGTGTGTATGTGTTTAAGCTACCATTATAACTGTATACATGTAATGATAACATATTGTTGTGTGTGTATGTGTTTAAGGTACCATTATAACTGTATACATGTAATAATGATAACATATTGTTGTGTGTGTATGTGTTTAAGGTACCATTATAACTGTATACATGTAATAATGATAACATATTGTTGTGTGTGTATGTGTTTAAGGTACCATTATAACTGTATACATGTAATAATGATAACATATTGTTGTGTGTGTATGTGTTTAAGGTACCATTATAACTGTATACATGTAATAATGATAACATATTGTTGTGTGTGTATGTGTTTAAGGTACCATTATAACTGTATACATGTAATAATGATAACATATTGTTGTGTGTGTATGTTTTAAGCTACCATTATAACTGTATACCATGTAATAATGATAACATATTGTTGTGTGTGTATGTGTTTAAGGTACCATTATAACTGTATACATGTAATAATGATAACATATTGTTGTGTGTGTATGTGTTTAAGCTACCATTATAACTGTATACATGTAATAATGATAACATATTGTTGTGTGTGTATGTGTTTAAGCTACCATTATAACTGTATACATGTAATAATGATAACATATTGTTGTGTGTGTATGTGTTTAAGGTACCATTATAACTGTATACATGTAATAATGATAACATATTGTTGTGTGTGTATGTGTGTAAGCTACCATTATAACTGTATACATGTAATAATGATAACATATTGTTGTGTGTGTATGTGTGTAAGCTACCATTATAACTGTATACATGTAATAATGATAACATATTGGTTGTGTGTGTATGTGTGTAAGCTACCATTATAACTGTATACATGTAATAATGATAACATATTGTTGTGTGTGTATGTGTGTAAGCTACCATTATAACTGTATACATGTAATAATGATAACATATTTACCACTAATACGATCACCATGAATGGCCGGCTTCTTCCTTTTATACCCCCATAAAAAAAAAAAAAAAAAGGAAAACTGGGGAAGCTGCCAGAGTATATACATACATACATACAGTACATACATACATACAGTACATACATACATACAGTACATGCATACATACATACATTACACCAATATATTTAGCATTGCAAGAATAAGTGGAAGCTAGAGGGCAACATATGATAGCTTATACTCTCTTTTTGTTTCCATAAATGCCATGTGTAAGCTGCATAATATCGTTCAAAGTTGGTAAATTTGTTTGCATTGGTCAGATAATCAAATACATGTCAAAGTGACTTGGTTGGTGCACGTGGACCAGAACATCTATGTAGAATAAGGAACACCCCGTTCTTAACCCTTTCAAGCTCCAATACGCGTTTTTGTTCTGTTTCTGGCTACAATTAGACGATTTTATGCAGATTAGTAACGGCATATGGAAGTCAAAGGGTTGTTGTTGTTGTTGTTCCCCAAGCTGCCTGGCCGAACAGCCCCAAGGCCCCGAGCAATTCGAAGGCCATAACCGAGCGCCCCCACAGAACCCTCCCTGCCGACCACAATAAAGCCTGGGTGACCGAAGCCACTTCATGGCGGGGAGCTGAGGAGGGTGCGGAAACGCCCGGGAAACCAAAGCCCCACCCAGGGCCCTGTGCCCCTCAGCAATTATGAAGAGAAAGTTGAGGGGCAAGAGAAAAATGTGACGCTTTGGCTTCAAAAGGGTTGATTGAGATAGTATTCACCCTTTTAATACCCACAGATCCTTCCTAAGCTGCATAAAATCGTCTAATGATAGCCAAAATAAACTGCTAAAACGCGTCAGAGCTTCAAAGGGTAACATTAATCATAAATTACAAACCCCAATGTACTTGAATAAATCAATGAAAGCATATGGTCCTACCGGGATTCGAGCTCGGTACACCCCACCCAGAACATAAGCATCTGACCCATTACACCACCAACAGAGTATATGTAAATGTCATTTTAGCACATTGGGGCTAAGACCATTTTAAAGGGGGGATGGGCCGGTTTTCTGGACCACTTTCTCCCTCATGTTTAGCCCCATTATTTTTCAGATGTCAAGATGTTTGCCCCATTAGTTAGTCGATTTTAAGACCTTTCTCCCCATTTATTCGTCAATATTTAGACCTTTCGTGCTATATAGGTGTCGATTTTTTCCCTGGCGAACGATAGTGAGCCTGTAATGTTGAAAGAACCGGCCTTCGGCCAGGACATTTTTCTACCGAAAAATGTACAAATTAATCTAGAAGGGGATCCCCCTTTATAATGGATGTTTTTTTTTTAAATTTGATGGAGGTCTAGGGAGGAAACTAGAAAAATAACGAATACATGCAAAAATCGCCCAAAAAAGTGAACCATTTCCCCTTAATCAGCTTTGGAGGGGCATTTAGCTATCAAAGGATACCTCTCTCATAATATTATATCTAGTGATAGTTACAATAAGCTGAGAGGGTGCCATCCTGTTTATATCTATACTATTACTGTCATATTAAGGGGAGATGGGTCGTTTTTCTGGTCCTCCTTCTTCCTCATGTTTAGCCCCATTGTTTTCAGATTATAAGGCGTTCGGCCCATTAGTTTGGCTATTTTAAGACCTTTCGGCCCTTTTCTTTGGCATTTTAAGACCTTTGGTGTCATTTACGTGTCGATTATTTCCTGGCGAGCGATAGCGAGCCTGTAATATAGGAGGAACCGGAAATTTTTCTACCGATTTGTTTTACAAATTTATTTTGAAAGGGGTCTAAGGGGTGTAATTTTAAGCTTGTTGGAGGTCTAGAGAATAAACTAAAACAAAACAAAATCCCCTTAATCAGCTTTGGAGGGGAATTTAGCTATCAAAGGACACCTCCCTTATATCATCTATCGACAGAATAATGTGATAGGGTGCCATCCAGTTTATATCCTTATGTTTATATCACTAATCTAATTTATTTATTTATTTCACTCCCAAACACCAAACACCTCCCAATGAAATTAATGAAAGCATGCGATCTTCCCGGGAATCGAACCTGGGTCACCACATACAGATGTTAAACACTAACCATTACACCACCAAGACAGTTGAAGGTTAAGGGGAGATGGGCTATTTTTTTGGTCTGTTATTTCATTTATTCATATGTTTTTTAGTGTCCTCGCTAGACCTCCATCAAGCTTAGAAAAATACCCCCTAGACCCCCCTTCAAGATAAGTATGTGCATTTTTCGGTAGAACAAATTTCCCGGCCGAAGGTCGGTTACTCTTAAAATTACAGAATCGCTATCGCTCGCCAGGAAATAATCGACACCTAAATGGCACGAAAGGTCTTAAAATTGACAACGAAATGGGGCGAAAGGTGTTAAAATCGCCAAACTAATGGGCAGAACGTCTTATAATCTCAAAACTAGTGGGGCTAAACATTAGGGAGAAGGGGGTCCAGAAAAACGGTCTGCCTCCCCTTAACCTTGATCTATCTTATACCTTCACTTCAACATACTGAATAATTATAATGTTATCAGTATTTACAATGATCTCATTCCCTTTCTAATAACATTCTGCAAGTTTACATGTCACAAACTATTTATTGTGGCCTGTTAAATAAGCTCTCTCTCTCTCTCTCTCTCCGCTCGATCTCTCATCTCTCCGCTCCTCTCTCTCTCTCTCTCCTCCTCATCGATCCGTATCTCTCTCCCCCCCTCTATCCTATCCTCTCTCTCTCTCGTCTCTCTCCTCTCTCTCTCTCTCTCGTCTCTCTCCGTCTCTCTTCTCCTCTCCTCGTCTCTCTCTCTCTCTCTCTCTCTCTTCTCTCTGCGCGTCCCATCTCTCGATCAATCTCTCGCTCTCTCTCTCTCCTCTCTCTCCTCTCTCTCTCTCTCTCTCAGTATGCACCACCAGCAGGTATGATAAAGTATTATGGCCAAATATATCCCTGGCTGCAGATATTAGCAATTGGGTAATAAATATCTGCATGCGTTCTGTGTGTGTGTTTGTTTGTATGTGTGTGTGTGTGTGTGTGTGTGTGTGTGTGTATGTCTGTGGCTTGTGTAGGGTGTAATGAGTGAGTGAGTTAGTAATTGTGTAGTATACATTGATACTGATTTCTCTCTCTGTTTCATATACCTGTACAGTATAACACACAAACATATACACATCATTCTTCCACTCCATAACCCTTTGCATCGTTCTCAACCCTCCTGCTCTTTCAAGGGTTCAACTCATAAACCATTTATAAACGAGGATTTCCTAATTCTAACAAACACCATTCAACATTATTCAACTTAAGTTATATAAATTGTCTGAGAGAGAGAGAGAGAGAGAGAGAGAGAGAGAGAGAGAGAGAGAGAGAGAGAGAGAGAGAGAGAGAGAGAGTTAATCCCATACTGTTCCGACGTGTCTACAATAACTAATATTCTCATTATATGGATTTAGAGTCCCTTCATTAATGGGTAATTATATCTGAAGACTGACCATTATATCTGAAGTCTGACCATTATTATCAACATATTACATAACCCTGGGCTGTTCGGCCAGGGCAGCGTAGGGAACACCCAACAACAACTATTACATAACATCAATTACTCAATTCAGATCAATGAGAACTTAACCCTTTCTATACCCGCGGACGCATTTTAGATTATATTCTGGGCTATGTTGTTGACGATTTTGTGCAGCTTAAGGAGGATTCTGTGGCACTAAGAAAGGGTTTAATTAAGATAAGTTCGAATGCATTTTGACTTGACTTAAATCTTAACTTAAACTTAAATCTAAAACTGATTATAATCGTCCAAAAACACTCAGAACCAAATTATGAAAGACGTCGCCAGTACAGAAGGGGGTGAATTGGAGTGTTTACGTGAACATAACTAGTTTGGAATGCCACACGTGACCCATAAGGCAGCCCAGGATCGAGCTGCCTGGAATCCCTACTATCAGGACATACCAGGCGGTGTCACACGAGCGCTTTTTTTCCGTCAATTTTCCATGAGCAAGTTTTTTTCTCGTATTTTTAGGAGACATTTTTCGCACGGGTATCGGTAATAGGCTGAAGGGCAAAATATGTTAGACAGCTGACGTTCTGATAAAGTGTAATTTGTTTAAGCTTCCAGACCACAATTGCTCGTAAAAAATTGACGGGAAAAAATCGCTCGTGTGAAACCTGACCCACAACTGATTTTTTGTATAACTCCATGTAAATCCACCACCATTTGCAGCTATACAGATGAAAACATATCGATCTATCTATCTAATCTACCCAATTGTCAAAAGGGCCTCCAGCTAGTTACAGGCTTCGGAATTATCTCATTCAACCTTATTCAACTAACACAAATCCTTCTTAAACTGCACACAATTGACCGCTAAATTTGCTAGTTTCAGGCTATAAGGAAGTTGGAGACATGTTGAATTGGGTTTTATGTATTTATAAGTGTACTACGACCGTATTAATAGCTGTAATTATGCTAAATGTCGTTGTCCTACAGCTCCAACTTCCTTATAAAACGAAACTCGTCAAGTCGGCACTTCTCTTGTAAATATAGATAGTAATGTAAAAAATATTGATTTTAAATTATGTCGCCAGGTACAGAAGGGGTTTAAAGGTATGTTGTCTTTAAGGGATTGGTGGCTGGTTTTTTTGGTCCATTAATTCATTGATTCACATATATTTTTTAGTTTCCTCGCTAGAGACCTCCTTAGAAAAAACACCCCCTAGACCCCCGTTCAAGATACATTCACGAAAAGGTCTTAAAATTGACAACGAAAAGGGGGCGAAAGGTGTTTAAAAATCGCAAATTAATGGGGCTAAACATTCCAAATATCGCAAAACTAATGAGTTTGCTAAGCATGAGGGAGAAGGGGTCCAAAAAAGCAAGTACATGCCCCTTAATTCAATATAAATACATGTAATAATTGGCTAATAAAGACAACAATAGTTTTAATTCCCCGTAATTCGATATACTGTAGCTTTCTTTTGTCTTTCTTTGTTTTTTGTAAAAGACCTCCGTCTACGTATTGTGAAAAACTTGTTATCCTCCGGCAAATTGTGGGATTGAGTGAGTGAAGGAGGGGACAGTGAATGAAGGAGGATACATGTTTTTCATAATACAGTGTTGACTAGCCCCCAAAACGCGCGAGCAACGGTGGCTTTCAACCATCGACACATCCCCTT
>CM064562.1:35156619-35213092 GCA_032716605.1 Paralithodes platypus
GATTACGGTAAATTGCCATATCTTCATCTTATGTCCTATTCGGTAAAGATATCTCATCTTTATTAAGATTACAGTAAATTGCCATATCTTCTAAACTAATTGTTTTTTTTTTTTTTTTTTAAGAGACAATGAACGGAGGAAGGAAAAAAACACAGATAAAACAAAAAGGTCCATGTGCCTAAAGGCATCCTCCATTCATAAAATGTTTGTAACAACTGGATTTAAACATTTGTTGATTGTAAGTTTGTGGAAAGCAATTCGAGGGAAGTGAATTCCAAAGAGTAGTAGCTCTGGGGATAAATGAATTCTGATAAGCAGAAGTTCTGCATTGTGGAGGAGAAAGTGTAAATTCATGGGCGCTCTCAGCTGCCCTAGTTCTACGGGGAAAGATGTGGAGAGGCGGCACAATTGAAGCAAGTTCCTCGGAACAATTGCTGTGAAAATATCTGTAGAATAATGCAAGGGATGCAACGTTTCTTCGTATGGCTAATGTAGGAAGGTCCTGTGTGATTGCAGGGTTATTGATTAATCTAATAGCTTTATTTTGAATTTTGTCCAACTGCCTCAATGCAACCACTCCACTTCCACCCCACAGAGGTGAACAGTAATCCATCTGAGAGCGCACATGACTTTTATATATTACGGCCAACTGCTCGTCAGTGAAGAATTCTCGAACTCTGTACAGGAGTCCCAGTTTTTTAGAGGCATTCTTAGCAATGCTTCTAACATAATGTGTCCAGCTCAAGTTAGTAGTTAATGTTACACCGAGAATGTCAATACTAGGGGAAGTGGGAATATTTACATCATTAAAAAATATATGGGAGTCAGTGAGATTCTGTCGGTTAGAAAATTGAATGTACTTGGTTTTCTGTGCATTAAAGGAAACTAGATTCTCTTGTCCCCATTCATTAATTCTAGAAAGGTCCTGGTTCAGAGAAATTGCAGTGTTTATTTTTGAATTTATAAGATCGGGTTGGGTGAAAGAATTGGTAAATGTGAAGGAACTGTGGAGTGTTGAGTCATCTGCGTAGGAATGTATTGGATTATGAGTGGTAGATATGAGATCATTGATATGAATGAGGAACAGAGTTGGGGCCAAAACTGATCCCTGGGGAACACCAGCATTTATTGAGTGAAATTGAGAATAAAGGCCATCTACCATTACACGTATTTTTCTGTTATGAAGATAAGAAGAAATTAGTGGAACTAATGATGCAAGGCCGTAGTGTGACATCTTCGACAATAAGGATTGATGCCAGACTCTATCAAATGCCTTTGATATATCCAGTGCTATTGTATGTGTTTCACCATGTTGGTCTGTAGCTTGGTTGATTTGATGCGTAAGAAGGCAAAGAATGTCTGCAGTTGATCGACATCGTCTAAAACCATATTGCCTATCACTGATTAATTTATTATTCTCCAGATGCTTAATTATGTGATTATTTAATATAATTTCAAAAACTTTGCCAAGAGTGGAAGTTATAGCTATTGGTCTGTAGTTTGATGGATCTGAAGAGGCACCTTTTTTAGGAACTGGATGGATGTTTGCTTCTTTCCAGGGTACTGGGAAGCATGAGGTATGAGTACACAGACGGAAAAATTTTGCCAATACAGGAGCGAGCACCAAGGAGCAATTCTTAAGTACTATTGGAGGAATTTCATCTGGACCAGGAGCCTTATCTACTGAGAGATTCTGCAAAATAGTTTGACATGTCTGGTGTGGATCTTAAGTGAGGGAATTTCAGGTGAATTAAAATTAAGTACAGGGACATCTTGATTTATTTCATCTAAGGTTGAGTTGGTGGAGAAAATATCTGCAAGAAGGTTAGCTTTACCTCGTGGGTCACTTACAAGATTGCCAGTCGGAGATTTTAATGGTGGAATGGATGAAGCAGTAGTGAAGTTGGATTTGAATGAGTTAAGAGTAGACCAAAATATTTTGTTATCATTTGGATTATTTAGAAGTTTATTTGCCTGCTTATGGAGAAAGTTTGATTCTAGTTAGGCTTTTAATACACGTTTTGGCATTATTTCTGATGTTTATAAAAGTAATTAAAGGCGTTCATGAGTCTGTGATCATGTGTATGCAGTGTGGGCTATTATTGCTTTTTGTTCAGTTACTCTAGCACAATTATGGTCAAACCATTTAGGTGAACTTAGATCTTTTACTGTACTTTGATGAGGAATAAAAGTTTTCCATTCCAATTTTTACAAAATCTTGTATGTGGCTCAAGGTGGAGTGTGCAGCATTAGAAAAGAAAGAGAGTCCAAGGGAATTCTAATAAAGAAACCTTGGAAGACCCTCCCAGTCTGCCCTATCGTAAATGCCATTTAGTCACCAAAACAGGTTCCGAGTGGGAAGGTGTGGTGAGGTGAATAGACAGGTGGCCTGTATCAGACAGTGATTCAGAAGATCCAAGTGGGGACCATCACTGTAACATCATAATTTTCCTGAAATTGGTTGTTAAAAATAAGTCCAGGTAGGTGGGAATTATGATTAGGATTATCTGGTTACACGGGTTTGGGGGGGGGGGGAGGTTGGTTGACTAGTTGAATGAAGATTAAATGATGTCTGCAAATAGCTCACATTCAAGACCAGCATCACATCCAGTCCTGGACTGAATGAGTGAGCCATTCCAACATTATGGACATTTAAAATCACCCAACACAGTGATTTCAAGAAGAAGCATTTAAGTTGAGGACACAGAGTTGTGAGGACAGAGAAGCCAAAAAGGGAAAAAAACTTTGATCTGGAGGAGTATTTGGGGAAACGGTAGAGGCAACATATGTATTTAAATTTACCAGCAGAAATTAATTTGTATCATAGAATAATCAAATAGGGACATTGGAAACTAGTAACCTCCGCCAGGGGCAATGTTCAGATTTTGGCGAAGCAACATACACCACCTTTAGGTCTGAAATTGTGGAGCAGTTGATAACCTGGAAAATTAAATCTAGATGTGTCAGATGTGGATGTTACTTGGAGTCTCTGTTTTTCAAAAAAAGGAGAGTAGGGGATTCTGCTTGAAGAAGGAAATGGTGTACAGAAGTTGATGTTAGAGTGAAGTCCCCTTATATTACTAAAGAAAATAGCTGTACTGACAAGCAGCTTTGGGAACGGTGCAATGCTCTGGACACAGTCCCGCATGATGACGACCGGGAGGGGCCCTGTGGTCAATAACCCAACCCAGCCGGGGGTGGATATAACCCGACGGGACCACCAGGTTTGCTCTTAACCAATTGTACTGCCAAAATGGGCCAATATCTAGATTTATTACTTAGCTAGCCTAGTCCGTAAAATTGCCATAGATCATCATCGTGGAACGTTACTTAGCTATTACGGGAAAATTGCCACTAAGTTCATCTTTAGTACGTAGTACTATTACGGTAAATTGCCATATCTTCATCTTAGTTATATTAGATGGACGGTAAATTGCCATATTTCATCTTCACTCGTGTATATAGCTTGCCATTTACGGTAAATTGCATACCGCTTCATCTTATTAGTACTTAGCTATTACGGTAAAGTGCCATCTATTCAATCTTTATTACTACTAGCTATAACGGTAAATTGCCATATCTTCATCTTTATTAATCACAGTAGCTAGTACGGTAAAATTGCAGAGCTCTTCATCTTTATTACTTACCTATTACGGTAAATTGCCATATCTTCATCTTTATTACTTAGCTATTACGGTAAATTGCCATATCTTCATCTTTATTACTTAGCTATTACGGTAAATTGCCATATCTTCATCTTTATTACTTAGCTATTACGGTAAATTGCCATATCTTCATCTTTATTACTTAGCTATTACGAACATTTTGTAGCGAAATATGTTGCTAATTTTGAAAACTTGACAATAAGATGATGCAGAGACATATTAGTTTCCTGATTTCCTAGTAGGTATGCCGAAATTAGCTGGTAAAGGATTCAATTTGCCATCACCTGGAATAAAACCGACTGCGGTGAAGGAGAGATATATGTGTGTGTGTTGGGGTCATAGTGAAGGAGAGATGGTGTGTGTTTCACGTGCTTTTGGTATTATGTCCTTTTCTCTTTCTCTGGCTTGATCCATTCGGCCCCATTCAACCAACTATTTTAAGACGTTATCCCCATCTAGGTGTCGAGTTTCCTGGCGAGCGATAGCGAGCCAGCATATCTGAAGAAATCCGGCTTCGCCGAGAGAAATTTTCTATCGAAAAATTTACAAATTTAGCCTGCTGTCAACAAAAAATATAAGGCTCGCTACCGCTCACCAGTACAAAATTGACACCTGGATGGGGATAAACGTCTGAAAAACAGTAGGCTGAATGGGGCCAAATGGATACAAGCCAGAGAAAGATAGAAAATGACAGAACCAAAACAGGTCACCTCCCTTAAAGTTGGTCAAGGTCGGTATAGTAGCCTACAATAGTTTGGTGTTGCTTTCGTGACTGGCAGCAATTTAGATCTAAGCCACTGGGTTAATGTTCCCAACTATTCAAATGTTTATATAGAGGGTGTTTTATGAGTGTGTGTGTATGACTGGGTGTATGTTGATTGTGTGTGTGTGTGTGTATGAGTGTGTGTGTATGACTGGGTGTATGTTGACTGTGTGTGTGTGTGTATGACTGTATGTGTGTGTGTATGCGTGTATGTATGGTTGTGTGTGTGTGAATGTGTCAACATTAGTCTTGTACACAAACTTTCACATTAACCCTTTCACGCACATATGACGCAGACGTTGCCAGAGTAGCAATAAGAAATAAATTACTCTCACTCGTATAATCACCTCTCCAAAATTAGTTTTCTGCCCACAGCTAACTCAAAGACAACTGCAGAGGATGAAGTAACTATACTAAAGTTTTTAAAATACCCCTGATGGTAACAGGGGTATTTAAAGTATCCCTAATAGGCTCAAAATCACGTCATATGTCGGAGAGGGTTAAGGAGAGGTTTTTAGTTTGTTCCCTAGACCTCCATCAAGTTAGAATTACACTCCCTAGACCCTCTTTCAAGATAAATGTGTAAATTTTTCGGTAGAAAAATGTTCCGGCCGAAGGCCGGTTCCTCTTAAATTACAGGCTCGCTATAGCTCGCCAGGAAAACATCGACACCTAAATGGCACGAAAGATCTTAAAATTAACAAATGGGGGCGAAAGTTCTAAGAATCAACAAACAAAGGGGGCGAACGCCTTATTATCTCAAAAGCAATGGGGCTAAACATGACGGAAAAAGTGGTCCAGAAAAAACTCCCTGAAGTGTAAATCTCCCCTTAACATTAATGAAGCAATAACCAACACATGGTATGGAGGTTAATATTAGTTTGGTACAATCGGGGGTATTAATGGGAGGTTTTTAGTTTGTTTTCTACTCCTCCAGCAATCTTAAAATTTCACCCCCTTGACCCTCTTTCAAAATAAATTTGTACATTTTTCGGTAGAAAAATGTCCCGGCTGAAAGCCGGTTCCTCTTATATTACAGGCTCGCTATCGCTCGCCAGGATAAAATCGACACCCAAATGGCACGAAAGGTCTTAAAATTGACAGAAATGGGTCGAAAGTTCTTAAAATCGTCAACATAATGGGGCGAACGTCTTAAAATTAGAAAAGCAATGGGGCTAAACATGAGGGAGAAAGGAGTCAAGAAAAAATTTCCTCAAGTGGAAATCTCCCCTTAAGTCTTGTCATAGATTCCAGTGGTTTTCGCTCAACAAGTGTTATTGGTAATCTTTATAGTTACTGGGAAAAGTGCTTATCCCTCAGAGTATTAGTCAGTGTCCGAAACTTTGTGAAATATCTGACAACGTATTAAGGGAGATATCCATTGAGGGATTTTTTCTGGACTCCTTTCTATATGTTTAGCCCCATTGTTTTGCTAATTTTAAGACGTTTGCCCCATTATTTTGACGATTTTAAGAACTTTAAACCCATTTCTGTCAATTTTAAGACCTTTCGTGCCATTTAGGTGTCAATTTTATCCTGGCGAGCGATAGCGAGCCTGTAATTTAAGAGGAACCGGCTTTCAGCCGGGAAATTTTTCTACCGAAAAATGTACAAATTTATCTTGAAAGGGGCTCAAGGGGGTGTAATCTTAAGCTTGAAGGATATATAGGGACCAAACTAAAAACCTCCCCTTAACCTCGACCGTACACCAAACAATAATCATCGGGATAACTAATGTATATTATTTTGCCATGTGTGTAACACTTGGTGTGTGTAGGTACAACCTAAATTGATTTGTTTCAATATTATCTGCCCACCAGAATATATCCTCATATTAATTTAATTAACTCCTTCTGTACCGGGGACGTCTTTTCTCTTTTATTCTCGATATAATTAGACACTGCTGTGCATTTTAAGAAGGATCTGTGGAAATGTTGAGGTATGGTGGTGAGATAGTGATCGAATGGGTATGGAAAATGTGCAAACTAGCATGGGAGAAGGGGAGTGCACCCGATGACTGGAAGACTGGCATTATAGTCCCCCTATATAAGGGCAAAGGGGAAAGAGGAGTGTGTGGTAACCACCGAGGAATATGTCTTCTAAGCGTAGTAGGGAAGGTATACAGTAGGGTAGTTATTGAGAGAGTGAGAGTGAGAACGGAGAAATGGATAGGCGACGAGCAGGGAGGTTTTTAGGAAGGGAAGAGGATGTGTAGATCAGATTTTTACCCTGAATTGTGTTGTGGAAAAATATCTAGAGAAGATACAAAAGGTGTATGTTGCCTTTATGGACTTGGAGAAGGCCTATGACAGAGTGGATAGAGAAGGTTGTGGAAAGTACTTAGAATATACGGAGTAGATGGCAAGTTGCTGAAAGCAGTGAAGAGCATGTATGAGGGTGCAAAGGCGGCAGTACGTGTGGAGAGTGAGCAGAGCGAGTCCTTTGACCTGAATGTTGGTTTGAAACAGGGGTGTGTGATGTCCCCGTGGTTGTTTACTGTATATATGGATGGAGTCATGAAAGAAATACTATCAAGAGCAGTGGATGTTGGTGTATCGCTGAAAAGGGAGGGAATTGAGTGGAAGCTACCTATACTGCTGTTTGCGGATGATACAGTTCTGATGAGTGATAATGAATGGGAGTTGCAGGGTCTGGTAAATGAGTTTGGAACAGTGTGCGAAAAATGGAATTTGAAGGTAAATGCAGGGAAGAGCAAGGTTATGGTCTTCGAAAGGGGTGAAGTCACAGAGTGTGAGGTGAAGCTGAACGGTCAGGCTATGGAGATAGTCAACTCTTTTAAGTATCTGGGCAGTGTGTTGAGTAAAGATGGGACTATGGATGAAGAAGTGCGGGAGAGGGTACAACAGGGGAAGAGGGTTGTAGGAACGCGGAAAGCAGTAACAAGAAATAGGGTGGTCAGTATGGAAGTGAAGAAGTCCTTGCATGACAGTGTGGTAATCCCGACACTGACTTACGGAAGCGAAGCATGGACGTTGGTTTAGAGACTCAGACCAAGAGTGAGAGCAGTGGAAATTAATTACTTAGGGAGTGCGTGCGGAGTTACATGGAGGGATAGACAGACTAATGAGGAAGTAAGGAGGAGATGTGGTGTGGAGGTAGATGTGCTGGAAAGTGTGAAAAGGAACAACTTGAGATGGTCCGGTCATAATTATGGAACGTATGGAAAGCGAGAGAATGAATGACTAAGAGGGTGTACGAGAGCGAGGTGGAGGGACAGAGAGGGAGAGGTAGACTGAAAGAGAGGTGGAAGGATGGAGTGAGGAAGTACATGAACGAAGGCGGTGCTGGTTGGGGGGAGGGGCGTCGACTGACTGGGGACAGAGGTGCATGGGGGCGGTTCGTTCGTGGCCACCCCTTCGGGGATCACTGCGTCGGGCAATAGATAGATAGATAGATCTGTGGTAATATAAAGGATTAAGCCAAGATAGTTTGAAGCTTGATAATTGCTGGAAGCCTTTTTTACACTGAATATAATTGTCTAATAGTAGCCAGAATAAGTTGAATGAAGGGGTTAAGAGTTGTACAACCATTATACACCTAATAATTATCGTGTATGACACAATCCATAATTACAGTATCCTACTATAATATGTGTAGACCCTGGTCTCTGGGTCTTCTCCTGGATGACCTAGATGTGTGTCAATTTGTGTGTTAGTTGTTTTCTGTTGTGTTTTATGTTGTCCCTGTTTTTGCTCTGTCTTGAGTCGCCCCCCCAAAAAAAAAAAATAAAAAAAATACCAAAAAAAAAAAAAAAAAAAAAAAAAAAAATGAAAATTGGGGATTGGGCCTGAGTAAATAAATAGATAGATAGATAGACTAAATATGTTTTGTGTGTTCTCAGATGGATTATACTGTTCACCCTTGTAGAATGGATTTGGAGAGGTTTCATGAAGGGGAGATGGGTTGCTTTTCTGGACCCCTTTCTCCCTCGTGTTTGACCCCCTTACTTTTGAGATTTTAAGACGTTTACCCCATTAGTTTGTCGATTTTAAGACCTCTCGCCCCATTTCTTTGTCAATATTTGAGACCTTTCGTGCCCTTTATGTGTCAATTTTTTTCCTGGTGAGCGATAGCGAGCCTGTAATTGTGGAGGAACCGGCCTTCGGCTGTGACATTTTTCTACCGAAAGGGGATCTAATGAATGCTTTTTAAGTTTGATAGAGGTCTAAGGAGGAAACTAAGAAATAAATGAATATATAATTAAATAGACCCAAAAAACAACCATTGTCCCCTTAACAGTTAATCACGTAGGATCTTCCTCCATTATTTATACAAAGAGATGCTGCCTCCTTTGCATTACTCGGCTGATATTTGTATGGTAAATATTCTGAGGAGCTTGCTTCAGTTGTACCACCTCTCGGCATCTTTCCCCGCAGTACTAGGGCAGCTGAAAATGACTATCAATTCACATTCTCTCCTCCACAATGTAGAACTTCTGCGTCAGGTCAGGTCAGGTGAAGGTATTGAGGGATAAGCCTTTACAACGGCACCTCGTATCTACATTCTACTTTTCCTATTTTTCTGAAGAGTGTAGAGAGGGAAGAAGGGGTGTTGGAGAGAGAGGAAGCTGTTGAAGTGGCTTCGTTATGTGTGTTATTAGTCTCTCCTCCACAGTGTAGAACTTCCGCTTATCAATATTTATTTATCCCCAGAACCTCTACTCTCTGGAATTCCCTTCCTTGCAGTTGCTTTTCACAAATGTACAACCCACAACAGGTTAAGGGGGGACGGCTCACTTTTTGAGCGATTTTTGCATGTATTCATTATTTTTCTAGTTTCCTCCCTAGACCTCCATCAAAAAAAAAAAAAAACATCCATTAGATCCCCCTTCTAGATTAATTTGTACATTTTTCAGTAGAAAAATGTTCCGGCCGAAGGCTGGTTCTTCCGTTATAGGCTCACTATCGTTCGCCAGGGGAAAAATCGACACCTAAATAGCACGAAAGGTCTCAATATTGACGAAGAAATGGGGCGAAAGGTCTTAAAATCGACTAACTAATGGGGCAATCATCTTAACATCTGAAAAGTAATGGGGCTAAACATGAGGAAGAAAGTGGTCCAGAAAACCGGGCCATCCCGGTTAAATCCAATTGTTACAAACATTTTATGAATGGAGAATGCCTTTAGGCACGTGGACCTTTTTTATTGTGTCTTTATTTTTCATTCCTCTGTTCATTGTCTCTTAAAAAATATGAAAAAAGGTTATTCAGTACATAGGTTTTAGAAGATAATGTCCCTTTAAATTATTAGGACTGAATCCTGACCGTTTCACTGTTTGTATTTAGCCAATTGGATGGTTAATGATCTAATTGCTTTGTTTTTACATTAATTGTACTAATATATCTTGTAAGTACATTAAGTATATATTTAAGTATATATTTAAGTATATATTTAAGTATATATTTAAGTATATATTTAAGTATATATTTAAGTATATATTTATAAAATAAGTATCATTCTCTCACAGGGGTTTTCTGGCTTTGTGTGTTATCATCGGAGGAAGACCCAACAAACACCACAATAAACAGATCAAGATGGTCATCAATAAGTTCCTTATGACCAGTCCATTATGGCAGGGAGGGGAGAACTGCTCACTGACCTAGACCAACTCATCACACCCGTAGGGAGCCTCGCTCATCGGCGTCAACGGAGGACACAGAGCTGACAGTAACTTACAAGTATGTATCTGTTGTCAGTTGTTCGGTAATCATTACTTGCCATTTGCAGATAAAATTGTTGAAATCTAAGTCAGATACAAAATAGTGGACAATGTTCATTAAGGGGAGATATCCATTTGAGGGATTTTTTTTCTTGGCTCCTTTCTCTCTCATGTTTAGCCCCATTGTTTTCCTAATGTTAAGACGTTCGCCCCATTATTTTGACGATTTTAAGAACTTTCAACCCATTTCTGTCAATTTTAGGACCTTCCGTGCCATTTAGGTGTCGATTTTATCCTGGCGAGCGTAAGCGAGCCTGTAATTTAAGAGGAACCGGCTTTTAGCCGGGAAATTTTTCTACCGAAAAATGTACAAATTTATCTTGAAAGGGGGGTCTAGGGGCTGTAATGTTAAGCTTGATGGAAGTCTAGCGAACTAACTAAAAACCTCCCCGTAAGAATACATACATACATACATATACTGTACATACATAAATTTAAAGACCGAGTACTCTACACAAAGTGCGGTTCCAATCTCACGTCCAAATAGCGGCGTTCCAGGCAGCCCTGTTCAGAGCTGCCTCACTTGTCAGGTATTTATTTATTTAAGGTCAGACCATAAGGTCTCATTCCACGTGTTTCTTGGTCTGCCCCTTGGTGCAGCTTCCTCCATGCTCACGGACTAACAAACAAAACCAACAAATCCATTACAATACTTTTATCAGTTTGGAGGGAAGGGAAGGGAAGGGGAACATCAAAGAGATCATGTTGGGGCGGGATAATCATTGACATAATATTATATAACTCTATCTATTGCCAGACGCCCTAATACTTGACATAGCAACATTATATATTATTCAAAGCTCATTAGAAAGCTTATATAAGCTTATGGGGTATCTTGTTAAAACCAGATATTGGTGATTATGTTTTATCTGCCATATTTTAGTTGACATACAGTATATAATTCATATTTTAGTTGCCATACAGTATATAATTCATATTTTAGTTGACATACAGTATATAATTCATATTTTAGTTGACATACAGTATATAATTCATACTTTAGTTGACATACAGTATATAATTCATATTTTAGTTGACATACAGTATATAATTCATATTTTAGTTGACATACAGTATATAATCATATTTTAGTTGACATACAGTATATAATTCATATTTTAGTTGACATACAGTATATAATTCATATTTTAGTTGACATACAGTATATAATTCATATTAGTTGACATACAGTATTTTATTCCTATTTTAGTTGACATACAGTATATAATTCATATTTTAGTTGACATACAGTATATAATTCATATTTTAGTTGACATACAGTATATATATTTTAGTTGACATACAGTATATAATCATATTTTAGTTGACATACAGTATATAATTCATTTAGTTGACATACAGTATATAATTCATATTTTAGTTGACATACAGTATATAATTCATATTTTAGTTGACATACAGTATATAATTCATATTTTAGTTGACATACAGTATATAATTCATATTTTAGTTGACATACAGTATATATTCATATTTTAGTTGACATACAGTATATAATTCATATTTTAGTTGACATACAGTATAGAATTCATATTTAGTTGACATACAGTATATAATTCATATTTTAGTTGACATACAGTATATAATATTTTAGTTGACATACAGTATAAAATTCATATTTTAGTTGACATACAGTATATAATTCATATTTTAGTTGACATACAGTATATAATATTATTTTAGTTGACATACAGTATATAATTCATATTTTAGTTGACATACAGTATATAATTCATATTTTAGTTGACATACAGTATATAATTCATATTTTAGTTGACATACAGTATATAATTCATATTTTAGTTGACATACAGTATATAATTCATATTTTAGTTGACATACAGTATATAATTCATATTTTAGTTGACAAACAGTATATAATTCATATTTTAGTTGACATACAGTATATAATTCATATTTTAGTTGACATACAGTATATAATTCATATTTTAGTTGACATACAGTATATAATTCATATTTTAGTTGACATACAGTATATAAATTCATATTTTAGTTGACATACAGTATATAATTCATATTTTAGTTGACATACAGTATATAATTCATATTTTAGTTGACATACAGTATATAATTCATATTTTAGTGTCATACAGTATAATTCATATTTAGATGACATACAGTATATAATCATATATTTAGTTGACATACAGTATATAATTCACATTTTAGTTGACATACAGTATATAATTCATATTTAGTTGACATACAGTATAATCATATTTCGTGACATAGTATATAATTCATAATATAGTTGACATACAGTATTAATCATATTTTAGTTGACATACAGTATAATTCATATTTTAGTTGACATACAGTATATAATTCATATTTTAGTTGACATACAGTATATAATTCATATTTTAGTTGACATACAGTATATAATTCATATTTTAGTTGACATACAGTATATAATTCATATTTTAGTTGACATACAGTATATAATTCATATTTTAGTTGACATACAGTATATAATTCATATTTTCACCAACCTTAACTTACAAATAAGCCTAATTAAGGGGAGGTTTTTAGTGTGTTTCGTAGACCTCCATCAAGCTTGAAATTACACCCCCTTGACCCCCTTTCAAGATAAATTTGTAAATTTTTCGGTAGAATAATATACCGGCCAAAGGCCGGTTCCTCTTAAATTACAGGCTCGCTATCGTTCGCCAGGAAAAAATTGACACCTAAATGGGACGAAAGGTCTTAAAAGTGACATAAATGGGGTGAAACTTCTTAAAATCGCCAAACTAATGGGGCGAACATCTTAAAACTTCAAAAGCAATGGGGCTAAACATAAGGGAGAAAGGGGTAAAGAAAAAAATCCCTCAAGTGGAAATCTCCCCTTAATGAGACTAATGAATATATGTGGCACTCCAAGAATTAATGAGACTAATGAATATATGTGGCACTCCAAGAATTAATGAGACTAATGAATATATGTGGCACTCCAAGAATTAATGAGACTAATGAATATATGTGGCACTCCAAGAATTAATGAGACTAATGAATATATGTGGCACTCCAAGAATTAATGAAACTAATGAATATATGTGGCACTCCAAGAATTAATGAGACTAATGAATATATGTGGCACTCCAAGAATTAATGAGACTAATGAATATATGTGGCACTCCAAGAATTAATGAGACTAATGAATATATGTGGCACTCCAAGAATTAATGAGACTAATGAATATATGTGGCACTCCAAGAATTAATGAGACTAATGAATATATGTGGCACTCCAAGAATTAATGAGACTAATGAATATATGTGGCACTCCAAGAATTAATGAGACTAATGAATATATGTGGCACTCCAAGAATTAATGAAACTAATGAATATATGTGGCACTCCAAGAATTAATGAGACTAATGAATATATGTGGCACTCCAAGAATTAATGTAACTAATGAATATATGTGGCACTCCAAGAATTAATGAAACTAATGAATATATGTGGCACTCCAAGAATTAATGAGACTAATGAATATATGTGGCACTCCAAGAATTAATGAAACTAATGAATATATGGCACTCCAAGAATTAATGAAACTAATGAATATATGTGGCACTCCAAGAATTAATGAAAACTAATGAATATGTGGCACTCCAAGAATTAATGAGACTAATGAATATATGTGGCACTCCAAGAATTAATGAGACTAATGAATATGTGGCACTCCAAGAATTAATGAGACTAATGAATATATGTGGCACTCCAAGAATTAATGTAACTAATGAATATATGTGGCACTCCAAGAATTAATGAGACTAATGAATATATGTGGCACTCCAAGAATTAATGAGACTAATGAATATATGTGGCACTCCAAGAATTAATGAAACTAATGAATATATGTGGCACTCCAAGAATTAATGAAACTAATGAATATATGTGGCACTCCAAGAATTAATGAGACTAATGAATATATGTGGCACTCCAAGAATTAATGAGACTAATGAATATATGTGGCACTCCAAGAATTAATGAGACTAATGAATATATGTGGCACTCCAAGAATTAATGAGACTAATGAATATATGTGGCACTCCAAGAATTAATGAGACTAATGAATGTATGTGGCACTCCAAGAATTAATGAAACTAATGAATATGTGTGGCACTCCAAGAATTAATGAGACTAATGAATATATGTGGCACTCCAAGAATTAATGAGACTAATGAATATATGTGGCACTCCAAGAATTAATGAGACTAATGAATATATGTGGCACTCCAAGAATTAATGAAACTAATGAATATGTGTGGCACTCCAAGAATTAATGAAACTAATGAATATGTGTGGCACTCCAAGAATTAATGAAACTAATGAATATGTGGCACTCCAAGAATTAATGAAACTAATGAATATATGTGGCACTCCAAGAATTAATGAAACTAATGAATATGTGGCACTCCAAGAATTAATGAAACTTATGAATATATGTGGCACTCCAAGAATTAAAAGCAATGGGGCTAAACATGAGTACAAAGGAGTACAAAGGAAATCAAACAACAACAGGTCTAGTGACCCTTCTAGGCTGCTTGTCCTCCAAAACACTGAGGATCAAGTGTCCAAACAGTGGTTTAGAGTTGGTAAGGGAACATTGGAAAGGGAACTACTGCCCAAGAACTAATGTCCGTGGCAGGATTAGGAAGTTAGTAGGGACAGAGGGGTTAGTAACTGAGGGGGGGATAAAATAAAGTTATTAATTTACAAACGCAGTTAGTCGCGGGTTTGTTGCGACACATTTGTCTAAGCGGAGTTTAAATGAATCAACGGTGCTGCAGTCTATAACGTCTCGGGGAAGCCCATTCCACAAGTTGACAACTCGATTGAAGAAGAAATTCTTAGATTCGTGTGAGTTAAAAGATTTACGAATAATTTTGCAACCGTTTCCCCGTGTGTAATTACATTGGTCGATAGTGAAGTACTTACTACAGTTCATATTGTCGATGACTTTGATGATTTTGAACACATGAATTAAGTCCCCTCTTAATCTGCGCTGGGTTAAAGGAAATAGATTTAATTCTCTAAGACGCTCTTCGTATGGTTTGTTCTTTAGGCTAGGTTTCATTTTGGTAACTCTACGTTGAACTCGTTCTAGCTTGTTTATATCTTTTTGGTAATAAGGACACCAGGATTGAACGCAGTATTCCAGAAGAGGGCGGACTAAGGAATTGTAAAGGGTTAGGATAACTTCTTTGGATTTATGCTCAAATGACCTGCCTATAAAGCCAATTATTTTGTTTGCCTTCTTAACAACTTCTGAACTTTGTTGACTCGGTTTTAGGTTACTCAATATTGTTACTCCCAGATCGGTTTCTCTGTTTACATTCTTAAGCTGAGTGCCATTCATCGAATAGTTTGCTTTCTCATTTAGGTATCCGATATGTTGTACTTTACATTTATCCGCATTGAAATTTATTTGCCAAATTTGGGCCCAACATGACAATTTATCTAGATTGTGTTGCATATCGTCAACTTGTTCCTTTGAGAGTACGTTATTTGCAATTTTTGTATCGTCAGCAAATTTTGAGATTGTACAGGTGAGACCCTCATCTATGTCGTTGATGTAAATTAGAAAGAGAATTGGTCCTAGTACCGATCCCTGGGGTACCCCGCTACTTACATTGGTCCATTTAGATGCCTTACCGTTTATGACTACTCTTTGCTTTCTGTCGCTGAGCCAATTTTCTATCCATTTCAACACACCATCTTGTATTCCATGCGCTTTTAGTTATAGCAGTAAACGTTTGTGGGGAACTTTGTCAAAGGCCTTTTGAAAATCAAGGTATATAATATCTACAGCTTTACTCTCATCGTAGAGGTTGAGGATATCGTGGAAGAAGTCTAAGAGGTTTGTTAAACAGGAACGTTTTTTACGAAAGCCGTGTTGAGTATCTTTAAGTAAGTTATTTGCCTCTAAGTGATTTACGAGTCTGTCTCTTATGACCGTTTCTAGCATTTTACATACAATTGAGGTTAAGCTAATTGGACGATAGTTACTGGGTAGGGATTTGCTGCCTTTTTTTAATATCGGTGTTACGTTGGCTAGCTTCCACTGATCAGGCATAGTCCCAGACTGCAAGGATTCATTGAATAGCAATGTCAGTGGTTTGGAGAGCTCATCCTTAGCTTCCTTTAGAACTCTAGGCGAGATTGTATCAGGTCCAGGCGTTTTATTTACCTTGAGTTTATCTAAACAATTCAATACTTCTCTCTCTGTAACGGTGATATTGCTTAGAATATCTGAATTATCAATCTGAATCGGCGATGGTGTAGGGATATCACTGAGGTCTTCGGTTGTAAAAACTGATGCAAAGAAGGTATTGAGGGCATTACCTATTTGTACTTCGTCTTTGGTGTATTCTCCATTTTCATCGACTAACGGTCCAACAGTTGAAGTAACTACTTTTTTTCTTTCTGATATAACTATAGAATTCTTTCGGGTTTGTTTTACTTTGATTCGCAACATGTAACTCCATGGTCTTTTTACTTTGCTTAATTAACTTTTTGGCTTTGCGTCGTAGCTCTACAAATTTCACCCGTTCTTCGTCATTTTGTGAGGATTTTAATCTATCATTAACAAATTGTTTAGCAAGCAGACAGTCTGAAATATCTTTATTCCACCATTTGGGCTTATCATTATGGCCTGGACGCCGTATTTTCGAAGGTATGCAGTCTTGCACTGCCTTAAGGTAAGTGGTTGTGAAACACTCCCAAGATGTATTTATGTCGTTATTGTTAGTCAGAAAGCTCCAGTCAGTTTCTCTAAGCTTTGATTTAAGTTTATGAAAATTTGCTTTCTTGAAATTAGTGACTTTCTCAATGCTGCTATTTGATTTGTTACTAGTAAACTTTAAAGTGAAAGTTATCGTACGATGGTCGCTGATACTGAATTCATCACCAACATTCAAATTCTCTATTAATTCTTCTTTTGTTGCGAGTACAAGGTCAAGCACATTATTACCACGGGTCGGGTCGGAGATTGTACAAATTGAAAAAGTGAACTCTCTTGCAAGTTAGCATAGAGGTCGTGTCCAGAGTGTGAAGTAAGAATATCACCCCATTTAGTCACGGGTAAGTTGAAATCGCCAAGAATTACAGTATCTTGTATGTTAGTTATTTCTGCAATTTGTTCATAAATTTCACTGTCAGTTTGCACTGATTGAGCTGGGGGTCTGTATAATAAAGCTAGTGTTATTTTAGTTCCTCGGTTATTATTTAATAGTACGTAAGATATGTCTATATTCGCAATTTGAGGTTTTGACATTAAGACGGAATTAAGACTTTCCTTTATAATAAACAGAACTCCTCCTCCATTTCTATTGATCCGACTTTTCTCAAACATTGTATAACCAGGAAGCGTATATTCGGCTAAAAAGTCTCTGTCTTCCGTATTTAACCAAGATTCTGTAATGCCGATTATATCATAATGTTCTGTAAACACGATTTCCTCTAGATCTGAAAATTTATTGCGTATGCTACGAGCATTTACATAAAACACCTTAAGAGTATTAGAGTTGGATGTTACTGATTGTGCATTGTCTGAATTTTCAGTTCGTATTTGAGGGAGAACGGGATCCAGAAAACAATCCCTCAAGTGTAAATCTCCCCTTAAAACAATCCCTCAAGTGTAAATCTCCCCTTAAGGCTACAGACTATCTCATGTAATCTTAGCGACCACACATCCTCCCAAAACTGAATAAAATCGTCTAAATATGGCTAGGATAAAATGTAAAAGACGTCACCGGTACTGAAGGGGTTAACCCTTTGAGTACCAGCGACGTGTGTTATATTATATTCTAGCTATATGTAGACGATATTATGCAGCTTAGGAAGGATCTGTGGTAGTTTAGAGTTTTTTTTCTTCAGATAGTCCGAAGCCTTATTATTGATAGAGATTCTTCCCAAGCTGAATAATAGGGGGAGGTGATCGCTTCTTCTGGCCCACCTCCTTCCTCATTTTTAGCCCCATTAGTTTTCAGATTATAAGACCTTCGACCCATTAGTTTGGCGATTTTAAGACCTTTCGCCCCAGTTCTAATAGTTGGCAGCATATGATAAAAGGACGTCCCCGGTACTGAAGGGGTTAACAGACAAACTGGTCTTGGAATGATAACTTGCTTGAGAACCAATCACAACTTAAGGGGGAATGGCCGTATTAAGGGGGGATGGCCGTATTAAGGGGGGCCGTATTAAAGGGGATGGCCGTATTAAAGAGGGAATGGGCGTATTAAAGAGGGGATGGCCGTATTAAGAGGGGGATGGCCGTATTAAAGGGGGATGGCCGTATTAAGGGGGGATGGCCGTATTAAGGGGGGATGGCCGTATTAAGGGGGGATGGCCGTATTTATTTGCTCATTTATGTATCTTATTATATTTTTAACTAGTGTCCTCGCTAGACCTCCATCAAGCTTAAAAAACACCTCCCAAGACTAAATAAATGCATAAATTTATACATTTTTCGATAGAAAAATGTCCGGCCGAAGGCCGATTCCTCTTAAATCACAGGCTCGCTATCGCTCGCCAGGAAATAATTGACACCTAAATGACGCGAAAAGCCTTTAGCAACAAAGAACTGGGGCGAAAGGTCTTAAAATCGCCAAACTAATGGGTCGAAGGTCTTATAATCTGAAACTAATGGGGCTAAACATGAGGAAGAAGGGGGTCCATAAAAAGCGACTACCTCCCCCTTAATGATGGAAGACAACTAATCAAACACGGCTCAGAACAACCACCCTAAACTACTAATCAAACACGGCTCAGAACAACCACCCTAAACTACTGAGTACTGAGTGGAGGAAACTTGGTGAGAGACAGGCTGAGAGAGGAGAAGAGAAGGGAACAGAAGAGAGAGGAGAAGAGAAGGGAACAGAGAGGAGAAGAGAAAGGAACAGAGAAGAGAAGAGAAGGGAACAGAGGAGAGGAGAAGGGAACAGAGAGGAGTAGAGAAGGGAACAGAGAGGAGAAGGGAACCGAGAGAAGAGAGAAGAGTACAAAGGAGTACAAAGGAAATCAAGCAACAACAGATCTAGTGACTCTTCTAGGTTGCTTGTCCTCCAAAACACTGAGGATCAAGTGTCCAAACAGTGGTTTAGAGTGGGTAAGGGAACATTGGAAAGGGAATTACTGCCCTGGAACTAATGTCCGTGGCAGGATTAGGAAGTTAGTAGAGGACAGATGGGTTAGTAACTGAGGGGGGGGGATAAAATACAGTTATTCATTTACAAATGCAGTCAGTCGCGGGTTTGATGCGAGATATTTGTCTAGGCGAAGTTTAAATGAATGATCAACGGTGATGCAGTCTATAACGTTCTGGGGAAGCCCCTTCCACAAGTTGACAACGGGATTGGAGTAGAATTTCTTATATTCGCGCGACTTAAAAGATTTAACAATAATTTTGCAACGTTTCCCCGCGTAATTAGATTGGTTAGTGAAGTACTTACTACAGTTCATATTGTCTTTGATGATTTGAACACTTGAATTAAGTCGCCTCTTAATCTGCGCTGGGTTAAAGGAAATAGATTTAATTCTAAGACGCTCTTCGTATGGTTTGTTCTTTAGGCTAGGTATCATTTTGGTAACTCTACGTTGAACTCGTTCTAGCTTGTTTATATCTTTTTGGTAATAAGGGCACCAGGATTGAACGCAGTATTCCATAAGAGGGCGGACTAAGGAATTGTAAAGGGTTAGGATAACTTCTTTGGATTTATGCTCAAATGACCTGTTTATAAAGCCAATTATTTTGTTTGCCTTCTTAACAACTTCTGAACATTGTTGACTCGGTTTTAGGTTACTCGATATTGTTACTCCCAGATCGGTTTCTCTGTTTACATTCTTAAGCTGAGTGCCATTCATCGAATAGTTTGCTTTCTCATTTAGGTATCCGATATGTAGTTGTTGTTGTTGTTCCCCAAGCTGCCTGGCCGAACAGCCCCAAGGCCCCGAGCAATTCCAAGGCCATAACCGAGTGCCCCCACAGAACCCTCCCCGCCGACCACAATAAAGCCTGAGTGACCGAAGCCACTCCATGGCGGGGGGCTGAGGATGGTGCGGAAACGCCCGGGAAACCAAAGCCCCACCCAGGGCCCTGTGCCCCTCAGCAATTATGAAGAGAAAGTTGAGGGGCAAGGGAAAAATGTGACGCTTTGGCTTCCAATCTTGGTAGATTGGGAGGTCAATCAACGGAAGAGACGCCGTCACTTGAGATCTAGAAAATATATAAGTTAAAGGAAAAGTCAGAGTAAGCTATGGGTATGGCAGAGATTGTAGACCAGCCCATCACCACATGACTAGAACCCAATCCTCTCAGCATCAGCTAGGAAAGGCCCTAGAAAGCCACCTTTGGCGGGGGGATAGCTCCCCTATTTCAACCCCTTTCGGGGTTGGGCACCCGCCCTCCGATATGTAGTACTTTACATTTATCCGCATTGAAACTCATTTGCCAAATTTGGGCCCAACAATTTATCTAGATTGTGTTGCATATCGTCAACTTGTTCTTTTGAGAGTACGCTATTTGCAATTTTTGTATCGTCAGCAAATTTTGAGATTGTACAGGTGAGACCCTCATCTATGTCGTTGATATAAATTAGAAAGAGAATTGGTCCTAGTACCGATCCCGGGGGTACCCCGCTACTTACATTGGTCCATTTAGATGCCTTACCGTTTATGACTACTCTTTGCTTTCTGTCGCTAAGCCAATTTTCTATCCATTTCAACAGACCGTCTTGTATTCCATGCGCTTTTAGTTTTAGCAGTAAACGTTTGTGGGGAACTTTGTCAAAGGCCTTTTGAAAATCAAGGTATATAATATCTACAGCTTTACTCTCATCGTAGAGGTTGAGGATATCGTGGAAGAAGTCTAAGAGGTTTGTTAAACAGGAACGTTTTTACGAAAGCCGTGTTGAGTATCTTTAAGTATGTTATTTTCCTCTAAATGATTTACGAGTCTGCCTCGTATGACCGTTTCTAGCATTTTACATACAACTGAGGTTAAGCTAATTGGACGATAGTTACTGGGTAGGGATTTGCTGCCTTTTTTGAATATCGGTGTTACGTTGGCTAGCTTCCACTGATCAGGCATAGTTCCAGACTGCAAGGATTTATTGAATAGTAATGTCAGTGGTTTGGAGAGCTCATCCTTAGCTTCCTTTAGAACTCTAGGCGAGATTGTATCAGGTCCAGGCGTTTTATTTACCTTGAGTTTATCTAAACAATTCAATACTTCTCTCTCTGTAACGGTGATATTGCTTAGAACATCCGAATTATCAATCTGAATAGGCGATGGTGTAGGGATATCACTGAGGTCTTCGGTTGTAAAAACTGATGCAAAGAAGGTATTGAGGGCATTACTCATTTGTACTTCGTCTTTGGTGTACTCTCCATTTTCATCGACTAACGGTCCAACAGTTGAAGTAACTACTTTTTTCTTTCTGATATAACTATAGAATTCTTTCGGGTTTGTTTTACTTTGATTCGCAATATGTAACTCTAAGGTCTTTTTACTTTGCTTAATTAACTTTTTGGCTTTGCGTCGTAGCTCTACAAATTTCACCCGTTCTTCGTCATTTTGTGAGGATTTTAATCTATCATTAGCAATTTTTTTAGCAAGCAGGCAGTTTGAAATATCTTTATTCCACCATTTGGGCTTATTATTATGGCCTGGACGCCGTATTTTCGATGGTATGCAGTCTTGCACTGCTTTTAGGTAAATGGTTTCGAATAACTTCCAAGATGTATTTATGTCGTTATTGTTAATTAAAAAGCTCCAGTCAGTTTCTTTAACCCTCCAGCCCCGGGGGCTATAGCTGACGACTGTGCTCCGGTACCGGGTGTTTTGACGATCTTTGGCCTATGTTAACTACTCTGTAAGTCAATGAATATGTCATGTAATGTTGTGAATAAAAAAGAATAATGTTCCACAAACCTTCCTCTGTCGAATGGCGTTGAGTAGAGGTCTCTAGCCCCTCTGGTTGCATAATGGTGAGCGCGGGAAGACGAGTGCTTTTCGGCGGCAAATTCTTCCCGCGTTCCATCGCGTCGCCTCGGCCATGGCTATGACGCACCTAGCCGCTCGCCGCGCCAAAGTATTTATCTCCCTTAGACGATTTTAGTGTTTGATATTGAGAATGTGATGTTTATTTGATATTTTCTAGTTATTTTGAGGCCAATTATATAAAATATGTTTATTAGGGTATCACTGTCACTGATATTGCTAATTTTCACTCGATACCGTACATTTTATTAGTAATTGAGGTAGCTTATTGTTGTATTAGGCACTGATTATTCGTTATCACAGGTGTTTATTATACTTTGGCCATCAAATATTAGGTCTTGTGTCACTTTCACTTTGACAAATATGCTTTAGAGAGTGTCACTGTCACTGATAATGCTCATTTTCACTCGATACCGTACATTTTATTAGTAATTGAGGTAGGTTATTGTTGTATTAGGCACTGATTATTCGTTATCACAGGTGTTTATTATACTTTGGCCATCAAATATTAGGTCTTGTGTCACTTTCACTTTGACAAATATGCTTTAGAGAGTGTCACTGTCACTGATAATGGTCATTTTCACTCGATACCGTACATTTTATTAGTAATTGAGGTAGGTTATTGTTGTATTAGGCACTGATTATTCGTTATCACAGGTGTTTATTATACTTTGGCCATCAAATATTAGGTCTTGTGTCACTTTCACTTTGACAAATATGCTTTAGAGAGTGTCACTGTCACTGATAATGCTCATTTCCACTCGATACCGTACATTTTATTAGTAATTGAGGTAGGTTATTGTTGTATTAGGCACTGATTATTCGTTATCACAGGTGTTTATTGTACTTTGGCCATCAAATATTAGGTCTTGTGTCACTTTCACTTAGTTATATGATTTGTAAACGTTTTATATACAATTTATTGTGTCTTTTTTCACTGATTTATATATTTCTATAGGTTCTAATCATATGAATGTCACTTGGTATATACTATGTGTCACTTTCACATATTATTATGGTGTAATTGTATTTGTATCAATGTTCTCATAATACATGACTTTTGTATTACAATACATTGGTTTTCTTCCACTTTTTGCCTATATATAATTATAGTGTACATATTGTCATTTTATTTGGCAATTTCAGTATGATTATTAGAACTCCAGCTTGGAGTGGTAATCAAAGAAGCAATCTACAGCACAGAGTGCCACCTTGCACTCCACACACTCCAGGGTTGACTTTTTACCTGACCTCGGCTTCACCCTGCTGTTGTAGCAGACATGGCACCGCTTCTGCTATGTTCTTCCGGATTCATTCTGAGGCAGGGAACCAAGCCTGTGCCTAATCAAGTATTGAGCAGACTGCAAGCGGTCAATAACGGCGGGCCCAGGATGTGCCACTGCCCTCTGTGGCATAGCATACTTCTCCAGGAGCTCCGTCAACACCTGCTTTTGGAACCTCCGCAGGCTATTGAACTTCATGGGTGTGTTCACATTCCGAAGCTTGTATATGTTGTAGGCATTCAGAACTGACATGTCCACCATATGCAGAAAGAACTTTTTGTACCATCTGCACGAGGTACGCAGGCAGTCAATGAAGCCTATCTGCATGTCGGACTTGTCCACCAGCCTCATGTTGATGTTGTAGTCCAGGACAGCATCGGGCTTGGTCACCCTGGCCTGGGTGCGGCGATCCACCTTGCCAGTCTCCACCATTTCCCCCTTGTGGATGGTGGTCAGGAGGTTGACCTTCCGCTGGTCGTGCCAGTGGATAGCCAGAATGGGCCCCGACTTCTTCTTGAACACATCACCTTTTTTGGTCTTTGGAGGGAAAGGTGGCATGCCCTTCCTTTTCCCTCGTACTGTGCCTACAGTCCCCGTCTTGCGCTCATGCAGGTACTGTGAGAGAGTGGGGGACGTGTAATAATTGTCCGTGTAGAGGACGTGATTCTTATGAAAGTAGCGGTCCATCATGGCTTGCACCACTGCTCCGCCAAAGCCAATGAGGGGGTCCACAAGCAAGTCCCCTTCCTTCCCGCTGTAGACCAGGAAGTCCAGGACATAGCCAGTTTGGCAGTCGCACAGCACAAAGAATTTTATGCCAAAGCGATGTCTTTTTGAGGGGATGTACTGCCGGAAGCTGAGTTTTCCCCGGAATAGCACAAGAGACTCGTCAATGACGACCTTGCGGAAGGGCTTGAAGTAGGAGGTGAAGCGTTCTCGCATCATCTCATACAACGTCCTAATCTTCCACAGCTTGTCTGGGAGGTGGACGTCAAGGTTGGTGACAAGATGGAGCGCTGCGAGGATATCAAGGTACCGGTCGCGAGACATATATTTCCCGAAGGCAGGGGTGGATATCAGATCATTGGTGATCCAATAGTCAGGCAACCTATGCTTCTTGACATGAGGCATTAGCATGGTGAGTGCCAGGAACACCATGAACTCTTTATGAGTCACTGGGGTCCACTGCCTCATGTGGCCCTTGGTCACCTTTCCCAAAAAGTGGACCTGGAATTGGTGCTGCTTATTTGTCTCTTTGACAACATAGCCTACCACCTCCTCATCAAAGAAGGCCTCAAACAGTTCGTGTGGTGGAGCATTGGGGCCTGCAGGAAAATTGGGGGTAACGCCTGAACCCTCCAGTACCTCATCAAAAGCTGGCACATCAGGGTTGTATGCATCCTCATCAACTACGTCTTGCCACTGAAAAACGTAGAATGGGTCTTGTCTACGCTGACGAGGAGCTCCAGCTGGTGGCCCAGCACGCCCACGGCCAACTCGGGAGGCGCGCGCCCTAGGGCGGCGAGGGCGGCGGCCAGGGCGGTGGGCAGCACGACGGGCAGCACGACGCCGGGCCAAGCGGATGGGTCGAGGGTCGTCGATGTCCATATAGTCATCGTCAGAGTGGTCATCTTGCCCTGACGGTGGACCTATGTAATCATGGCCAGAGTCTTGAGAGAGGTGCCCTTCATCATCAGTGGCCCCCACATAATCTGGCGGGGAACCAGTGATGCGTGGGCGGCGTGCGGGTGGGCGAGGTGGGGAAGGAGTGGCAGGTGAGGCTGTGTCCCCCCGAGGTCCCGGGCTCCTTGGCCTGCGACGAGTGACAGAAAGCAATGTTTCACTGTCACTAGGGCCAGGTATTGGTGATGCGAGCTCAAAACTTCAGGAAGACATGTTGAAGGCGGGAGAGGTGGGGAGGACCGTGGGGAAAGTTGCGGGGACGTATGGCTGGGGCCGGCCGGGGTGGACGCCGCGGGAGCCTCGAACAAAACTCTCTTACTTTTCTTAATTTTCTTGGTATATTTCCTACCTTTCCCCTTTTCGGCAGCAGTATGTCTCCTGTCGGGGGACCTAGGAGGCAAATAGGCCGAAAGTGTGGGGTCCTCAACCCTTGGCAATGGTGGGGGTGGTGGGGAAGAATGCGGGGCATCCGGGTCATCTTGGGTGGCGTGGGTAGATAAGGGAGACAATGGCGGACGAGAAGGGTCACCACGCTGACCCTCACTCACAGCGTCATCCTCACCAAGTAGTTTTGCTTGTTCCCTAGCTGCCGCGGCCGCCTTCTCAAGTATTTTCTGCTTATACAAATGTAGCTTGAAAGGCGATTTACCTGGGGAAGGGCTTGGCGTCGTGTCACTTAAGCGAAATTTGGCGAGTGACCTTGAACTCTCCCACTCGCTCACTCTCTCAAGTTCACTGTCTTTAGGTAAACCAGCTTCCTCAACAACTGGTACATCACCTTCATCACTCTCATCACTGTCATGTTCTCTCGCAAATCCCAGGAATTGCTCTTCTTTATCACTCTCATGGCCATAATCACTCGACTTATAATTACTGGAGTCGTCACTGACTTCATCATCAACATTATGCTTGGCATCAGCTCGCTCATAAAGTCTCAATGTCGTCTCAATACCTCCGGGAGATAACACATTTAGGCGATGGCGTCGGGGTAAGGCGCGACGAACAAGCAAGGGCGTCGTAGGAAGCACGGTATCGGACACAGCGGAATCACTATTTGGCGTACTGTCCATGATGGCGTCGGGGTAGATACTGTTGCTGTGGCGGAGTTTACGCCTGGTGGCGCCACCTACCGTCCCACGATACCGAAAATGTACGCGCGGCATTCGAAAGCACGCATGCAAGCAATGGGCGTTCAAGAGCCCTTCCGGGTTGCGCGGGCCGAGGTTGTTATGGGCGTTCAAGAGCCCATCCGGGTTGGAGGGGTTAAACATAGCTCTAAGTTTATGGAAGTTTGCTTTCTTGAAATTAGGGACTTTTTCGATGCTACTATTTGGTTCGTTACTAGTAAACTTTAAAGTGAAAGTTATCGTACGATGGTCGCTGTTACTGAATTCATCACCAACATTCAAATTCTCTATTAATTCTTCTTTTGTTGCAAGTACAATGTCAAGAACGTTATTACCACGGGTCGGTGTTCGAACAAATTGATAAAGCGAACTCTCTTGCAAGTTCGTATACAAGTCATGTCCGGAGAAGGGAACAGAGAGAAGAGAAGGGAACAGAGAGGAGAAGGGAACAGAGAGGAGAGGAGAAGAGAAGGGAACAGAGAGGAGAGGAGAAGGGAACAGAGAGGAGAAGGGAACAGAGGGAAGAGAAGGGAACATAGAGGAGAAGTGAAGGGAACAGAGGAGAACACAAGGGAACAGAGAGAAGAGAAGGGAACAGAGAGAAGAGAAGGGAACAGAGGAGAAGAGAAGGGAACAGAGAGGAGAAGAGAAGGGAACAGAGAGGAGAAGAGAAGGGAACAGAGAGAAGAGAAGGGAACAGAGGAGAAGAGAAGGGAACAGAGGAGAAGAGAAGGGAACAGAGGGGAGAAGAGAAGGGAACAGAGGAGAAGAGAATGGAACAGAGAGTACAAAGGAGTACAAAGGAAATCAAGCAACAACAGATCCAGTGACCCTTCTAGGTTGCTTGTCCTCCAAAACACTGAGGATCAAGTGTCCAAACAGTGGTTTAGAGTGGGTAAGGGAACATTGGAAAGGGAATTACTGCCCTGGAACTAATGTCCGTGGCAGGATTAGGAAGTTAGTAGGGGACAGATGGGTTAGTAACTGAGGGGGGGATAAAATAAAGTTATTCATTTACAAACGCAGTCAGTCGCGGGTTTGATGCGAGATATTTGTCTAGGCGGAGTTTAAATGAATCAACGGTGATGCAGTCTATAACGTTTCGGGGAAGCCCATTCCACAAGTTGACAACTCGATTGAAGAAGAAATTCTTAGATTCGTGCGAGTTAAAAGATTTACCAATAATTTTGCAACCGTTTCCCCGCGTGTAATTAGATTGGTCGATAGTGAAGTACTTACTACAGTTCATATTGTCGATGCCTTTGATGATTTTGAACACTTGAATTAAGTCGCCTCTTAATCTGCGCTGGGTTAAAGGAAATAGATTTAATTCTCTAAGACGCTCTTCGTATGGTTTGTTCTTTAGGCTAGGTATCATTTTGGTAACTCTACGTTGAACTCGTTCTAGCTTGTTTATATCTTTTTGGTAATAAGGGCACCAGGATTGAACGAGAGGAGTAGAGAAGGGAACAGAGGAGAAGAGAAGGGAACAGAGAGGAGAAGAGAAGGGAACAGAGAGGAGTAGAGAAGGGAACAGAGAGGAGAAGGGAACATAGAGGAGAAGGGAACATAGATGAGAAAAGAAGGGAACAGAGGAGAAGAGAAGGGAACAGAGAGGAGAATAAAAGAGAACAGAGAGGAGAAGAGAAGGGAACAGAGAGGAGAAGAGAAGGGAACAGAGAGGAGAAGAGAAGGGAACAGAGAGGAGAAGGGAACAGAGAGGAGAAGAGAAGGGAACAGAGAGGAGAAGAAAAGAGAACAGAAAGGAGTAGAGAAGGGATCAGAGAGGAGAAGAGAAGGGAACATAGAGGAGAAGAGAAGGGAACAGAGGAGAAGAGAAGGGAACAGAGGAGAAGAGAAGGGAACAGAGGAGAAGAGAAGGGAACAGAGAGGAGAAGGGAACAGAGAGGACAAGAGAAGGGAACAGTGAGGAGAAGAGAAGAGAACAGAGAGTGGGCGTTAACTCTGTCGATGTTGGGTACACCATGGGAGTAAGCGCTGTAGTAGAATAAAGGGACCCCTGCCGAAGGATAAGTCAAAAATAGAGAAATTTGAGTGCGTAGTGTGCAAAGGCGAGCTTGTGTTAAGTGATGATCCTGTGGCTGTGAATTTTGGAAATGAGTCTTTGGAGCTGGTGAACAAGTTTTGTTACCTAGGAGATACCATCTCTGCCGGTCTTCCTGTCCTTCTATCTCCCCTTGTACCTGACTCATATATTCTCTTTGTAAGCCTTTCATCTCCCATTCGTTCAACATGACCATACCAGCTCAGCACCCTTCTGTCCACTCTGGCTGACAAATGTTCCTGCTGCCCCACTCTCCTACGTATCTCTTCATTCCTCAATCTGTCTCTACGAGTAACTCCACACATACTCCTCAAGCAGCTCATCTCCATCACATCCAGCCCTCTTTTCTCCTTTTTCTTCAGAGCCCATGTCTCAGCCCCATACATCACTGTTGGCACAACAATTCCTTGATACAGTGCACTTTTTACTTTCACTCCGAGATTTCTCGTCTTCCACATACTTCCCATTGCTCCGAAAACCTTCCTTCCTTCACACACTCTCTGTGTTTAGGACAATTATTTATATATATATATATATATATATATATATATATATATATATATATATATATATATATATATATATATATATATATACAGTGTATATATATATATTCATATATTTTTTAGTTTCCTCCTTAGACCTCCATTAAACATACAAACAACAAAAAACAAACTTCTATTACATCCCCCTTCGAGATTATTTTGTACATTTTTCGGTATAAAAAATTCACGGTTGAAGGCCGGTATCCACAATTACAGGCTCGCTATCGCTCGCTATCGCTCGCCAGGAAAGAAATTGACACTTAAAGGGCACAAAACGTCTTAATATTGACAAGGAAATGGGGTGAAAGGCCTTAAAATCGACGAACTAATGGGGCAGACGTCTAAAACCTCAAAAACTGATGGGGTTAAAGATGAGGGAGGAAAGGGTCCAGAGAAACGACTCCTCTCCCCTTATGTATGGAGAAAACAGTGTTTTTTTTTATCTTTCTCCTTTTCTCTCTTTTCCTGGCTTGTATCCATTCGGCCCCATTCAGCCAACTGTTTTAAGACGTTTATCCCCATCCAAGTGTCGATTTTTTCCTGGCGAGCGATAGCGAGCCAGCATTGTATGGAGAAATCCGGCTTCGCCGGAGACACTTTTCTGTCGAAAAATGTATAAATTTAGCTTGCTGTCAAAACAAAAATATATATATGGTGGCTCGCTACCGCTCGCCAGGAAAATATTGACACCTGGATGGGGGTAAACATCTTAAAACAGTAGGCTGAATGGGGCCGAATGGATACAAGCCAAAGAGAGAGGGAGAGAAAGAGCAAAAAAGCGAGGTGGGCTCCCTTAAAGGGTTCCATCAGCTGAAATATAACACATGATATGGTTATGAGCGAGAGGGAGATATTTAGTTTGCTTCCTAGACCCCCGTCAAACTTTGAAAACTTACCCCTAAGACCCCCCTTCGATATAAATTTGTAAGTTTTTCGGTAGAAAAATGTCTCGCCTAGATAATAGGGTCGCTCTCGCTCGCCAGGAAAAAATCAACACCTAAATGGCACACAACGGCTTAATATTGACAAAGAAATGGGGCGAAAGGTCTTAAAATCGACAAACTAATGGGGCAAACATCTTAAAATCTGAAAACTAATGGGGCTAAACATGAGGGAGAAGGGGGTCTAGCAAAAACATCCACCTGCCCTTATAAGAACATATAACTTTCACAGCACAATATCGGACACAAATATTCCCACCCCACTACGACAATTACTCTCTCTCTCTCTCCTCTCTCTCTCTCTCCTTCTCTCTCTCTCTCTCTACTTCTCTCTCTCTCTCTCTCTCTACTTCTCTCTCAACTTAAGGGGAGATGGGCCATTTATATTTGTTAATTTGTGTATTTTTTATTATTATATTAGTTTCCTCCCTAGACCTCCATCAAGCTTAGAAAAACACCCCCTAGACCCCGCTTCAAGATAAATGTGTACATTTTTCGGTAGAAAAATTTCCCGGCCGAAGGCCGGTTCCTCTTAAAATCTTAGGCTCGCTATCGCTCGCTTGGAAAAAATCGACACTAAAATGGCACGAAATATCTTAAAATTGACAACGAAATGGGACGAAAGGTGATAAAATCGACAAACTAATGGGCCAAATGTCTCATAATCTCAAAACTAATGGGGCTAAACACGAGGGAGAAAAGGGACCAGAAAACCGGTCCATGTCCCCTTAAAGGTGCACTACTCTCTCTCTCTCTCTCCTTCTTTTCTATCCTTTCCTTCAACTTTCCTTCAACTTTCCTTTTCTATCGGATACGCCACTCTACTAGAATCAAGTCCTTACCACCTTGTTTGGATCGTAAGGTCTGTGTGGCCAGTGTATCTATGTAAATCTCTCTCTCTCTCTCTCTCTCTCTCTCTCTCTCTCTCTCTCTCTCTCTCTCTCAATATCAGTGACACACATTTCACATAAAGGCATTTCGCTGTGAGAAATGTATGAAATTGACCTCTGGCAATATCCCAGGTGTGTGTGTGTATTTGAGAGAGAGAGACAGAAAGACAGAGGGTGAGTGAGTGAGTGTGTGTGTATGTGTGAGAGTGCGTGTGTGTGTATGTGGGAGAGTGTGTGTGTGTGTATTTGAGAGAGAGAGAGACAGAAAGACAGAGGGTGAGTGTGTGTGTATGTGTGAGAGTGAGTGTGTGTGTGTGTGTGTGTGTGTGTGAGAGAGAGAGTTCGTGAGTGTGTGTGTGTGTGTGTGTGAGAGAGAGTTCGTGAGTGTGTTTGTGTGTGTGTGAGAGTATTTGTGTGTGTGTGAGAAAGTGAGTGTGGGTGTGAGAGAGAACAAAAAGAGTGAGTGTGTGTGTGTGTGTGAGAAAGTGAGTGTCAGTATGTGTATCTGAGAGAGAAAGAGTCAGAGAGCGTGAATGAGTGTGTTTGTGTATGTGTGTGTGTGTGTGTGTGTGTGTGTGAGAGAGAGAATGAGAGTGAGAGAGAGAGTTACCCAGATACTCATCCCCCACAGACCTTGCGGTCCCTACTAGGTGGTCCGGCCTTAATACTACTAGAGGCCGGGACAGTTTATAGTAGAAGAACAGGACAGCAAAGTAGGAGAGAGAGAGAGAGAGAGTCTGAGTCTGAATCTGAATCTGAATCAACAAACATTAAATATTCTTATCCTTTGTAAAGAATAATGGGCCAAAATTAAATTACAGTTTCCTTGGCTATAAGATCCTGAGATAAGATTGCAGTATATTCAGTGTGTGTGTGTGAGAGAGAGAGAGAGAGATATATATAGTGTGTGCGTGTGTGTGAAAGAGAGAGAGAGTGTGTGTGTGTGTGTGAGAGAGAGAAAGAGTGTGTGTGTGAGAGAGAGAGAGAGAGTGTGGGTGTGTGTGAGAGAGAGAGAGAGAGTGTGGGTGTGAGAGAGAGTGTGGGTGTGTGAGAGAGAGAGATAGAGTGTGGGTTTGTGAGAGAAAGTGTGGGTGTGTGAGAGAGAGTGTGGGTGTGTGAGAGTGTGGGTGTGTGAGAGAGAGAGCGTGTGTGTGTGTGTGTATGTGTGTGTGTGCGAGAGAGATAGAGAGAGTGTGTATGTGTGAGAGTGAGTGTGTGTGTGTGTGTGTGTGTGTGTGCGAGAGAGATAGAGAGAGTGTGTGTGTGTTTTCAACAGGTATACACATTTTACCATTTAATACACTGCCATGTAAAAACTCTCTATGATAAGGTACTACTTTATAAGTCTGTTTATACCTGCTCTCCACATCGTACCCACCTCGCCTTTTTTTTTAATCTTTCTCTCCCTTTCTCTTTGGCTTGTATCCATTCGGCCCCATTCAGCCTACTGTTTTAAGACGTTTACCCCATCCAGGTGTCAATATTTTCCTGGCGAGCGGTAGCGAGCCAACATATCCTATATATTTTTTTAATTTTGACAGCAAGCTAATTTTGTACATTTATCGATAGCAAATGTCTCCGGCGCCGGATTTCTCCATACAATGTTGGCTCGCTATCCAGGAAGAAATCGACACCTGGATGGGGATAAACGTCTTAAAACAGTTGGCTGAATGGGGTCGAATGGATACAAGCCAGGGAAAGAGAGAAAAGGCGAGAAAGATAAGAAATGCCGGTGACCCCCCTTAAGGAGAGAGAGGGGGGAGGGGGGGGGGGGGTGTATGGTTTATTTGATATAATAACTTACTGTTAGTGGTCTGTTACACATCGAGCGTGAGAGGAATACAATCTGAAACTCACTATAAGATGAAGACATAATCATAACTTTGAATAATATATCTCATAATAATAATGATTCAAATGCTTCATAACTATATTGTATAGACAAAATAGACTAAACAAGGATCTCTTACAGGTCACATATTTCGTACATGTGAACTAATAGGGTCCGTCTCCTATTAAAATGAGCTGGCTCCTTCTATATAACTAACCCTCGTACAGTCGACCAAATAAGTGATGTCGCGGCACCAAGTATATTTCGATTTACAATTGGTATCAGCACTATCTAAGCATTAATTCATCGTTTCGAGTGAGATATACAAACATGTTCCTATCTATACAAACCATATTCAACATCTGACAGACATTAATACAGCACACAGAGAGCAAAATGTAATGACAGCGGAGACCAGACTTATTTGGCCAACTGTACATACCATCACCAACCCTTCTGTTAAGGTCTTTGATGTTCACTAATTGCTCTTTACACACCTTCCCCTATACATTCAATCTCTCACTCCCTCTAGAGAGAGAGTGTGAGAGTGAGTTAGATGTCAAGCAGAAGAGTCAGAATAGGTGAAGTAGAAGGAAGGGGAGCATGTATTTATGTATTATATACAGTATATACTCAGGCATAATTATACCCCATACCTGGGGGTGACTGACTCAGAGACAGAGTCCGGCGGTAGATTAGAGAATGGGTGAAGTAGGAGAAATACAAAGAAAATCAAGCAACAACAGATCTAGTGACCCCTCTAAGCTGCTTGTCCTCCAAAACACTGAGGATCAAGTGTCCAGACTCCAAACAGTGGCTTAGAGTGGGTAAGGTAAAATTGGAAAGGACACTACTGCTCTGGAACTAATGTCCGTGGCAGGATTAGGAATTTAGTAGGGGACTGATAGGTTAGTAACATAACCCAGTTATAAGTGATCTTTCATATATCTGGGAAAAAGAGAGTAACGTCTTAGTAATATATATAAGCAATAATCCTTGATGAATCTGAGGGTGGAATAAAATAAAATAAAATAATTAATTTACAAACGCAGTCATTCGCGGGTTTGATGCAAGATATTTGTCTATGCGAAGTTTAAAAGAATAAACGGTGCTGCAGTCTATAACGTTTCGGGGAATCCCATTCCACAAGTTGACAACTCTATTGAAGAAGAAATTCTTTGATTCGTGCGAGTTAAAAGATTGGTCGATAGTGAAATACCTACTACAGTTCATATTGTCGATGCCTTTGATGATTTTGAACACTTGAATTAAGTCACCTCTTTATCTGCGCTGGGTTATAGGAAATAGATTTAATTCTCTAAGACGCTCCTCGTATGGTTTGTTCTTTAGGCTACGTCTAATTTTGGTAACTCTACGTTGAACTCGTTCTAGCTTGTCTATATCTTTTTGGTAATAAGGGCACCAGGAGTGAACGCAGTATTCCAGAAGATGGCGGACTAAGGATTTGTAAAGAGTTAGGATAACGTCTTTGGATTTATGCTCAAATGACCTGCCTATAAAGCCAATTATTTTGTTTGCCTTCTTAACAACTTCTGAACATTGTTGACTCGGTTGTAGTTTACTTGATATTGTTGCTCCCAGATCGGTTTCTCTGTCTACACTCTTAAGCTGAGTACCATTCATCGAATAGTTTGCTTTCTCATTTCGGTATCCGATATGTAGTACTTCACATTTATCTGCACTGAAACTCATTTGCCAAATTTGGGCCCAACATGACAACTTATCTAGATTGTGTTGCATATCGTCAGCTTGTTCTTTTGAGAGTACGCTATTTGTAATTTTTGTATCGTCAGCAAACTTTGAGATTGTACATTGAGACCCTCATCTATGTTGATGATGTAAATTAGAAAGATAATTGGTCCTAGTACCGATCCCTGGGGTTCTCTGCTACTTACATTGGTTCATTTAGATGCCTTACTGTTTATGACTACTCTTTGCTTTCTATCGCTGAGCCAATTTTCTATCCATTTCAACACACTGTCTTGTGTTCCATGTCCTTTTAGTTTTAGCAGTAAACGTTTGTGGGGAACTTTGTCAAAGGCCTTTTGAAAATCAAGGTATACAATATCCACAGCTTTACTCTAATCATAGAGGTTGAGGATATCGTGGAAGAAGTCTAAGAGGTTTGTTAAGCAGGAACATTTGTTACAAAAGCCGTGTTGAGTATCTTTAAGTATGTAATTTGTCTCCAAGTGGTTTACGAGTATGTCTCTTATGAGTGTTTGTAGCATTTTACATACAACTGAGGTTAAGCTGATTGGGCGATAGTTACTGGGTAGGGATTTGCTGCCTTTTTTTAATATCGGTGTTACGTTTGCTGGCTTCCACTGATCAGGCATAGCTCCAAACTGGAAGGATTTATTAAATAGCAATGTCAGTGGTTTGAAGAGCTCATCCTTAGCTTCCTTTAGAACTCTAGGTGAGATTGTATCAGGTCCAGGCGATTTATTTACCTTGAGTTTATCTAAACATTTCAATACTTCTCTCTCTGTAATGGCGATGTTGCTTAAAACCTCAGAATTATCAATCTGAATTGGTGTTGCTGTAGGGATATCACTGAGATCTTCTGTTGTAAAAACTGATGCAAAGAAGGTATTGAGGGCATTACTCAATTGTTGTTGTTCCCCAAGCTGCCTGGCCGAACAGCCCCAAGGCCCCGAGCTCGGCCAAGGCCATAACCGAACGCCCCCACAGAACCCTCCCTGCCGACCACAATAAAGCCTGGGTGACCGAAGCCACTCCATGGTGGTGAGCTGAGGAGGGTGCGGAAACGCCCGGGAAACCAAAGCCCCACCCAGGGCCCTGTGCCCATCAGCAATTATGAAGAGAAAGTTGAGGGGCAAAGGAAAAATGTGACGCTTTGGCTTCCAATCTTGGTTGATTGGGAGGTCTATCCACGGAAGAGACGCCGTCATTCGAGATCTAGAAAATATATAAGTAAAAGGAACAGTCAGAGTAAGCTATGGGTATGGCAGAGATCGACCCGGTTCTCACTCTGATAGACCAGCCCATCACTACATGACTAGAACCCAATCCTCTCAGCATCAGCTAGGAAAGGCTAGAAAGCCGCCTTTGGCGGTGTATTCTCTATTTTCATCGACTAACGGTCCAACAGTTTAAGTAACTACTTTATTCTTTCTGATATAACTATATACAGTAATTCTTTCGGGTTTGTTTTACTTTGATTCGCAACATGTAACTCCCGGGTCTTTTTGCTTTGCTTAATTAACTTTTTGGCTTTGCGTGGTAGGTCTACAAATTTCACCCGTTCTTGTCATTTTGTGAGGATTTTAATCTATCACTAGCAATCTTTTTAGCAAGCAAACAGTCTGTAATCTCTTTATTCCACCATTTGGGCTTATCATTATGGCCTGTATGCCGTATTTTCGATGGTATGCAGTCTTGCACTGCTTTTAGGTAAGTGGTTGCGAATAATTCCCAAGATGTATTTATGTCGTTATTGTTAATTAGAAAGCTCCAGTCTGTTTCTTTAAACATTTCTTTAAGTTTACAAAAGTTTGTTTTCTTGAAATTAGGGACTTTCTCAATGCTGCTATTTGATTCGTTACTAGTAAACTTTAAACTGAAAGTAATCGTACGATGGTCGCTGTTACTGAATTCATCAACGACATTCAAATTCTCTATCAATTTTTCTTTTGTTGAAAGTACAAGGTCAAGGACGTTATTTCCACGGGTTGGAGATCTAACAAATTTATATAGCGAACTCTCTTGCAAGTTTGCATACAGGTCTTGTCCAGAGTGTGAAGTAATACTATCTCCCCACTTGGTCACAGGTAAATTGAAGTCACCAAAAATTACGTTATCTTGCGAGTTACTTAACTTGCATTGATTTAGCTGGAGGTCTATATTAAGGCAAGTATTATTTTTGTAACTTTATTATTCTTTATTAGCACAAAGGATATGTCGACGTTCACAATTTGAGGTATTGACAAGAGGGTCGGGTTAAGACTATCCTTGATAAAAAGTAAAACGCCACCTTCATTGTTATTTATTCGGCTTTTCTCAAACATTACATCAATTCTTCTTTAAAATCCTTGTGGTGTGCTAAAAAGTCTCTGCCTTCTGTATTGAGCCAAGATTCAGTTATGCCAATAACATCGTAATTTTCTGTAAGCACTAATTCCTCCAAATCTGAAAATGTATTGCGTATGCTACAAGCATTTGCATAGAAAACCTTTAAAGTTGTGGTTTTAGAATTCACGGAACGCTCTTTAATCAAATTTTTGGTTCTGGTCGGATCTACATTTACATTTCTGGCGGTCCTCGCTGTCCTCGGTCCTCATCCCTGTTGGTTTGGGATTTGGGTCTTGTTGATGGAACATTAGCTAAATTTGTGGTTCTTGACGGATTAGCATTTAAGTCCTTCGCAGGTCGCCGTCCTCGCTGTCTTCGATCCTCCTTCCTGGTTGTCCTGTGTTGAGTCAATTTTTTCTCCAAAAATCCTTCACTGCATCATGGGCGACCTAGATGTGTGTGAATTCTATATTTTGTTTTTTATGTTTTGTTGTGTTGTCCCTGTTCGGGCTCTGTCTCGAGTCAGCCACCCTCAGCTATGGGGTGTGTGCCTGAGTATACATACAATTCTTATTTATTATTTAGTACACGTAATTCCTGGCAACTTTACCCTCCCACCAATAAATCATGAACCAGACGTGGTGGATAAAGTATTATGATGTGTAAAACAACACATAAAATACTGTATAGTTACCAAACATGGAGGAGAGGAATTATGACCACAATAATAACAAGGCCAACAACAACATGTCAGTCCAGGACACCTGCCCGGGTTGTAACACATTATGGAAGACTGCAAAACACACAAGCACTTACGTCAACAACACAATATACATTCTTTGCACAACACCACACACTATCATACACATTATGGAACACACATCCACTTACGCTAACAACACTATCTAACACATTATGGGAGACGGCATAACACACAACCACTTACACCAACAGCACAACACCACACACTATCAACACATTATGGATGACTGCATAGCACACAACCACTTACACCAACAACACAACAACACACACTATCAAACACATTATGGAGGACTGCATAACACACAACCACTTACACCAACAACACAACACAATATCAAACACATTATGGAAGACTGTATAACACACAACCACTTACACCAACAACACAACACAATATCAAACACATTATGGAAGACTGTATAACACACAACCACTTACACCAACAACACAACACAATCATCAAAAACATTATGGAAGACTGTATAACACACAACCACTTACACCAACAACACAACACAATATCAAACACATTATGGAAGACTGTATAACACACAACCACTTACACCAACAACACAACACCACACTCAGGCAGATGTGCACACGTATCTTTTGCCGGTCAGTCATCTAGAATCAGAAACTTTCCAAACGGAGTCCCACAAGGATCCGTCCTATCGCCTGCACTCTTCAATCTGTACATGCACGATAAAACTACACCCAATACGCCCCAAATAAAGTTAGCCTCCTATGCAGATGACATAACACTCACATGCACACACCATGACCCAAAAAGAGCAACAGATCTCCTTCAACCCTATCTCAACACACTACAAGCAGTGGCATAGCCAGGGTTTTCTCAGCAGGGGGGCACCTGGGGGAGCACCACTATCATGGGAGGGGCACCTGGTACTCAGGGCCCCGTAGAGACTTCATTGGGCCCTGGTGCTGTGGGCCCCTATAAATTGATAGGCGAGCGAAGTGAGCCAATCCAGCTGGGGGGTTCACTACTTAATAGACTCAATCTGAAGCCAATTTTTGTTTTATAAATAGCATATTATCAAACTAATGATTCTAAGGAACTCCTCTTTGATTTTATCTTTAGCTTTGTCTACTGTATATGGTTAACCATTAGCCTATATTGTATTAAACTCAACTAACACTAACTCAATTTCCATAACCAATTTGGTATATAAATACTGTAAACACACAATCCTCTCAGAGCTTTATTAAACACTTGTACTGTATATTTGTGGGCAACAAAAATGGAAATTAGAAGCTAATTCGCATAATTGAAACAAAACCAAAGAAATCTTGTGAGACATAATCAGAGGAATATCCTTTACATACAAACAATACTACTGCATAATCTAAGGGAGGGTTGAAGGGAGAGCTTTATTGATTCACTTAAGTTATGAAAATAGTAATATAGGCCTACAGTAATTGCAGGATTAGGCTATGTATTGTATTGATATTGTGTACTGTATAATCTCTATAATTAAGGTTTAGTGACAATATTGTGTTCACACAATGCCTGCAAATTATTTTAAAGTTGAATAGATAAGACATCATGATAATCGTACAAGAAATGCCACAAACCAGAAACATTTCTTACCTAAAGTGTCTTCCCTCGTCCCTCTCTTCACCACAGAGCAATCAGCTGAGCGAGTATAAACAAACAAAAAACATTTCCTAGCATTCAATTGAGAAATAATTTTCTTTTGTAGTAATATTTTGTTTTCTTTCTGCCTCAAATTAACTGAAAATTTTTAAACTTTATATATTAAGAATAAGAAATAGTTCAGATGTAACATTAGGCTACTATTCAATTTTCCTATCTAGGATGGATGAAAAATCAAAGCTCCATCAGGTATGAAAACGAAAGAATACGAGCCTCCAACCGATGATGAAGGCAGTTACTATCATAATTTTATACTCCTTTACAAATGTTCATTGTTACTGATGTTGGTGAACTGATAATTTTAAATGGAGATACTTAAAATCCTTAATAATTTTAATTGTTGTTTTAGGTAGTGGTGCCTTCTATCCAGGAGTTTATAACTTCCTGTTGAATAACTAACAAATTAGGTATACATGAAGGGCCGAGGTGTCTGGTGGGGGGGCACCTGGGGGGACACAGGTTTCTCATGTGCCCCCCATGCCCCCCCCCCCCCTTGGCTACGCCACTGACTACAAGGCTGGTGCACTACAAACAGACTTAATCTAACAACCGCAACCCTGCTCACAAGCTGGACAGGAGAACACGAATACATCCCTCGACTCACCATAAACACCACACCCCTAACACATACACACACACCCAAAGTCCTAGGAGTAACATATGATACTCCTATGACATTCAAACAGCACACCACAAACATTAAAAAGAAACTGACACCCAGACTTAACGCCCTCAGGTCACTTGCTCACACAAAATTTGGACACAACAAAGAAACCAGTTCAAACCACCTCCACAGTATATAAACAATCCATAAGATCAGTGATGGAATACGCAAGCCCAGCCTGGGCTTCTAACCTAGCTGAAACACATCATAAGACCTTACAGACTATTCAAAACAAAGCCCTAAAGATCATTACAGGCTGCACAGCTACTACACCCACAGATCACCTACATCAAGAAACCAAAATCCTCAAAGTCAAAGACCATCTGGACATGAGAGGCACTCAATTCCTGGCAGCAACCTCCACGAACCAGGACCACCCACTAAACTACATGGCAACACACCCACAGACACCAAGACATATCAAAACAACACCCAGCACACGGTATCACTCACAATTACTATCCTCTCTCCCTCCCTGTCCACCCCGAACCAACTTCCAGAAGCACATCCATACTCACATTTCTCGCCGGTCCATCCACTCACTCACAGACAAGACGCAGCTGCAAGCACGACCTCCCGAAATCCATCCTTCCGAATCCTCCCTTCCTCGCGAGGACAGAGTCCACCTGGCCAGGCTGAGATGGGGACACCATCCAGCTCTCCTGAGCTATCAGAAGAGACTGGATGACTCCGTCGTCGACGTCTGCCCGGGATGTAACACAGCACCCCATACCATTAAACACATCATAGAAGACTGCATTTCACACAACCACTTACACCAACAACACAATCTACACTCAATGAGAGCTCTGTGGGAAAGCTCGATCGTGGCCATGGCCTTCCTCAGGGACTTGGGGCTGTTCGGCCAGGCAGCTTAGGGAACAACAACAACAACAACAACACAACACACTATCAAACACATTATGGAGAACTGCATAACACACAACCACTTACATCAACAACCCAACACAATATCAAACACATTATGGAGGACTGCATAACACACAACCACTTACACCAACAACACAACACAATATCAAACACATTATGGAGGACTGTATAACACACAACCACTTACACCAACAACACAACACACTATCAAACACATTATGGAGGACTGCCAAACACACAACCACTTACACCAACAACACAACACAATATCAAACGCATTATGAAGGACTGCATAACACACAACCACTTACACCAACAACACAACACACTATCAAACACATTATGGAGGACTGTATAACACACAACCACTTACACCAACAACACAACACACTATCAAACACATTATGGAGGACTGCATAACACACAACCACTTACACCAACAACACAACACACACTCCTTGTGAACTTTGTGGGAAAACCCGGTCTCAGCCATGGCCTTCCATAGGAGCTCGGGGCTGTTCGGCCAGGCAGCCTATGGAACAACTATTACTACTACTACCACTCAGCCTGTGCATCCCCCCTTTGGACCCTAAACAAGGTCAGAACAGTCATCAATGCACCCGACTTTGTAGTCGTACCGCTGCGTCCTATTTCCGGGGTTTGCACTCAGACTCATCATCGTAGATTTTTTTGTCTTTGATTTTTATTTAATATTGTACATACATTTTATATTAAAAACATCAGATATTAATCCATTCCTACTATTCTACTATACTACTACTCTACACCATGCAACTTCAATCCAGTCGCCTCCCTATACGACCCTCAGCCTCCGCTGCCTCGTAGTCCATGTCTGCCACCGTCGATGGTTGTGGTGCAAACAGTCTTGTTCCCCGCAGACATAGTAGTGCTGATCTGAGCAATGAGAAAGATAGGCGGCACCTCATGCAGGCTACAACTTGGCTCCTGGGCTGTTGCTTCTTCTCGGTGATGATATCTGCTAGCCTTGAATAGAAGCACTGGGCCCTGGGTCCCATCCCTCCAGATTTGGTGAAGAATAGTGGGGTAAAGCTGTCATGTTCGGTATTTAAGATTCTTTCCCCATATGCCCTGACCTTCTCTTGTTCGTTTCTCTTGTGTGCAGCATCCAGAGACAGCTCGCTGTAGCTATGGGCCATTGGGTCGAATATTCTTATGTCAAAGAACACTCGCTGTCCTCTTGTCCAAAAACCTCTTGCACTAACGTCCACTCGTGCTTCGTTGGATGTGTTGACCGTCCTGTGCTGCAAAATCTCTCCATCCAAAGGAATGATTGATGGTTCGCATGCCACATTTCGACACACCTCCCTAAGCATGTTTGCTGTTACAATTCGTACTTCATTGTGCCTGATGCTGATGAATCCTCCCTTCTTACATATCATGCAGTGGTCTGCATCATTGTTGAATCCACAAACTCATTGATCGGGCAGTCCTTCAATCGGCCAACCATACCTCAGTGCAATAGCATCATTATATATATTCTTGTTTGTTGAGATTGGAGCCTTTTGCCTTGATTGGTAGTGTTGTCAGCCAATTTGAAGCACCTGTTTCTTGTGCTATTTGTATTATTCTTGTTAGTCTCGGGGAAAGTTTGTGCATCAATTGTGCCAGGTCATTTTTCTGTGAGTTTTGCCTCTCTGACGTGATGGTCTTTCTGATGTTGTAGATGTCCGCCTGGTCCACTTCACTGTCAGAATCTTGTGCTACTACTACTACTACTACTACTACTACTACTACTACTACTACTACTACTACTACATAACTTTTATTATACAATAGCAGACAACCATATTCACTACCTATTACTACAATAATATTATACCTTCTCTCTCAACTTAAAGGTGCACTGCTCTCTCTTTCTCTCACACTCACTCTCTCACTCTCACTCTCTCTCTCTCTCTCTCACTCGCACTCTCTCTCTCTCTCTCACTCACTCTTTCTCACTCTTTCTCACTCTCTCTTACGACTGCCAAAGTACAAAATCAGTGACACATTTTTCTCACATAAAGGTATTTCGTTGTGAGAATGTCTGAAATTGAACTCCGGCAATATCCCAGAGAGAGAGAGAGAGTGAGAGTGAGAGAGAGTGAGATGGGGGGGAGAGTCTGAGTCAAGAAACATTAATTCTTATTTTCCTTTGTAAAGAATAATAGACCAAGAATTAAATTAGTTTCCTTGACCTTAAGATCCTGAGATAAGATTACGGTATATTCCGTGTGTGTGTGTGTGTGTGTATGTATAATAATAATAATAATAATAATAATAAACGGTTTATTAAAGAATGGCAGCCTCATGAGCTGTGTGTGTGTGTACTCACCTAATTGTACTCACCTAATTGTAGTATACAGGATTTGAGCCTAAGCTCGTGTTGTCCTGTCTCTCTCTCTACATTTATCCAATTTTGCTTTAAAAGTTTGGATATTTCTTGCTCCCACCACCTCCCCATCCAACTTATTCCAACAATCAATGCTTCTATACAGGAAGCTCAACTTTCTTACATCAGACATCAGACTTACATACAACTTTCCTCAACTTACATTCATGACCCCTGGTTCTTCCCTCGTCCCTCACCACAAAATCTCCCTCGTAGATCTTCTCAAAACCTTTCACACACTTAAACATCATGATCATGTCACCTCTCTCTCTCTCCTCTCCCTCAGCGTTGGCAGCTTTAGCCTCTCCAATCTCTCCTCATATGGCAGGTCTCTAAGGCTAGTTATCATCTTAGTGGCAACTCTCTGAACTCTTTCCAGTTTTTTATTATGTTTGATAAGGTGTGGAGACCACACCACTGCTGCATACTCCAGTCACAAGAAAGACCTCCGTCTACGTATTGTGAAAAACCTGTTATCCTCCGGCAAATTGTGGGGTTGAGTTAGTGAAGGGGGGGACAGTGAATGAAGGAGGATGCATGTTTTTCATAATACGTGTTGCTAGCCCCAAACGCGCGAGCAACTGTGGCTTTCAACCATCCGACACATCCCCTTTTATTTATGTGCATCACACATGTTACATACAAATAAAGTTTATGTTTTGTTTTACCCTACTGTGGAAAGACTACGGATACACCACTCCTGCCCGGGCCTCACACAGTGGCATGACCCAGTCCTGTCGAACTGAGCTCATGACGCTGGTGGCATTGCCCCGGAGGATAGCCATCCCTAGTCTTTGCTTGAACTAGAGGGTTTCCCGGGGCCCAGTCTTGGTCGTATTATTGTCCCTTTTTTTTTTTTTTTTTTTTTTTTTTTTTTTTTTTTTTGTTACTCTACCCTCTTCCAAATAAGTAGGCCAAAGCTCTTAAATATTGAGCTTTTTAAGGGGAGATAGACCGTTTTTCTGGACCCCCTTCTCCCTAATGTTTAGCCCCACTAGTTTTGAGATTTTAAGACGTTGGTTCCATTCGTTTGGGGATTTTATGACCTTTCACCCCATTTCTTTGTCAATATTAGGAGCCTTCGTGCCATTTAGGTGTCGATTTTTTCCTGGCGAGCGATAGCGAGCCTGTTATTTTAGGAGGAATCGGCCTTTGGCCGGGAAATTTTTCTGCCGAAAAATGTACAAATCTATATTGAAGGGGTGTTTTTCTAATTTTGATGGTGGTCTAGGGAGGAAACTGAAAAAATATATGAATAATTGAATTTATAGACCAAACAAACGGCCACTGTCCCCTTAACTCACAAACAAACGGCCACTGTCCCCTTAACTCACAAACAACCTAAGTAATGGGAGCTAATATTTCTACCATGTGGGAAGGGTCAGCCAGGGAACAGGTGTGGACATTTACAGCCCATTTGCTCTAGCCCTTTTTGAGTTACAGAGGTTAGGGTCCAGGATTTCTGGCCTACCTATTTGGAACAGGGTATAGTGTAGAGGTTGATGAAAGCTGTTCATGCACTGTATATTATTAAGGAGAGATGGGCCGGTTTTCTGGACCACTTTCTCCCTCATGTTTAGCCCCATTAGTTTTCAGATGTTAGGATGTTTGCCCCATTAGTTAGTCGATTTTAAGACCTTTCGCCCCATTTCTTCGTCAATATTTAGACCTTTCGTGCTATTTAGGTGTCGATTTTTTCCCTGGCGAACGATAGTGAGCCTGTAATGTTGGAAGAATCGGCCTTCGGCCGGGACACTTTTCTACCGAAAAATTTACAAATTAATCTAGAAGGGGGATCTAATGGATGTTTTTTTTGTTTAATTTGATGGAGGTCTAGGGAGGAAACTAGAAAAATTATGAATACATGCAAAAATCGCCCAAAAAGTGAACCATCCCCCCTTAACCCCTTCACCACCATGACGTAATCTCCATCATATTCTGGTCACCATTAGACGATTTTCTTTAGTTTATAATCCACCTCTAGGACTGAAAGGGGTAAACACAATCCACCTCTAGGACTGAAAGGGGTAAACACAATCCACCTCTAGGACTGAAAGGGGTAAACACAATCCACCTCTAGGACTCAAAGGGGTAAACACAATCCACCTCTAGGACTCAAAGGGGTAAACACAATCCACCTCTAGGACTCAAAGGGGTAAACACAATCCACCTCTAGGACTCAAAGGGGTAAACACAATCCACCTCTAGGACTCAAAGGGGTAAACACAATCCACCTCTAGGACTCAAAGAGGTAAACACAATCCACCTCTAGGACTCAAAGGGGTAAACACAATCCACCTCTAGGACTCAAAGGGGTAAACACAATCCACCTCTAGGACTCAAAGGGGTAAACACAATCCACCTCTAGGACTCAAAGGGGTAAACACAATCCACCTCTAGGACTCAAAGAGGTAAACACAATCCACCTCTAGGACTCAAAGGGGTAAGGTTATTATCCACCTCTAGGACTCAAAGGGGTAAACACAATCCACCTCTAGACTCAAAGGGGTAAACACAATCCACCTCTAGGACTCAAAGGGGTAAACACAATCCACCTCTAGGACTCAAAGGGGTAAACACAATCCACCTCTAGGACTCAAAGAGGTAAACACAATCCACCTCTAGGACTCAAAGGGGTAAACACAATCCACCTCTAGGACTCAAAGAGGTAAACACAATCCACCTCTAGGACTCAAAGAGGTAAACACAATCTCAATAAACATTCCAAATAACATAGGTACTTCTTAATAACATAGGTACTTCTTAATAACATAGGTACTTCTTAATAACATAGGTACTTCTTAAACTGCATAAAATTGTCTAATGTTAGCCAGGGGTTAGGGGAGATGTGGTGGAGTGGTCATGTCACTGGACTGGTAATCCAATGGTCCCGGGTTCGAATTCTGATCTATCAATGGCAAGATATTATTGGGATGGAATTTGTGCTGTACCTAGTATCAGTGCATTACCACGAAGCCCACCGAAACGCCAACAAAATACCATCATTGGTCCCTGATTAAATAGCACTGTATGAATATTCCCATACTCAAAACATGCTACAGTGGGGGGGGGGGGGGGGGGGGGCATCGCCTAATGAGTTCATTGCTCAATAGGTGGCTTTCGGAGAGTGAGGGTCCGAGTCTATGTGGTGAGATAGTGAAGCACTGGAGTGAAGCAGCTTCAGAGATGTGACTGCTTCGAGCCGTGGGTGAGAGAGAGAGAGAGATTCATCAGACGTCATCCATAGTAGTTACTATTAAACACATAACGGTACTCACCTTTAACTCATCCATTTTATATCATGCAATTAACCTTGTTGCACTATGTAAACATTGCAATATATCAGATTCTATAATACTAACATCGAAAAGGTATCTACTGTATAGCCATTGCTAAACGTAATATCACGATGCGATGCTTATATAGCCTTTACCCTTTAGAGTGTTATATACAATACATGTTTTACTAAATTATTACCGAATATATAAACCTATCAGCGTCCGAAGCTTAACTTTGTGTGGTATTACATAATACCCTCATATATCACTACTGATAACTCATTGCTGTTTTACATAATACCCCCATATATCACTACTGATAACTCATTGCTGTTTTACATAATACCCTCATATATCACTACTGATAACTCATTGCTGTTTTACATAATACCCCCATATATCACTACTGATAACTCATTGCTGTTTTACATAATACCCCCATATATCACTACTGATAACTCATTGCTGTTTCACACCTGAATTTCATAACCAGATGCTAACATGTAATATTACATTGCATAGTTCGTTGTGTTGTCATGAAGCAGACACTTCTGTGTTCAGTGTTTGTCACCTACTTTAGAGCATTATGTCTATTATAACACATTGGTTCACTTATACACACACACGCACATCGGTTCACTTATGCACACACACACACACGCACATTCACTTATACACACACACACACATCGGTTCACTTATATACACACACACACACACACACACGCACATTCGAATAATTGTATCTAGCAATTCACGTCATAATTGCCATCGTTACTTTACACAACAACTGTTTATTACACACCAATGCAAGGTAAACATTTACACTGGAATACTGAACACCCTCCTCTTCAAAATTAATACAAAAAGTGCATAACGTGGTCACTTGGAACATGGAAATGAAGACAGCGAACCTAAACTACCAAATTGCGTAACAACCAATGAAACGTTTAAGGTTGGAAGCCGAGCCATTCTCGTGGGGCAGCAATTTGGAAGTATTTATTTTCATGTTTATTTTCTAAAAACGTATGGTAATATTCGTGTCCTTATTTACTGTAGATACGTAAGGGAATGTAATAACGGTATTTTTGTAATTTGTATATCCATAAATATATGATTGCGTATCATAGCCAGACCAGATGGCTGGAGTAAAATAGGAAAGAAGAGTAATTGGACAGAGGAAGAACAAGCTGAGAAGTGAGAAGTACAGTAGAAGACTGAAAGTTCTCGAGCTCAACCAAGTTGGATCATAGCATAGCAGCAGCATTATAATTATACATGGCAGACTGGATGACGCATCTATTGGTTCGAAACGTGTGTTCATAGGTATGCGGCCTTGTGATAGTTAAAGTGGGCTGTCGTCCAGAAACGATGCGCTCCACATGTCCGGGCCCTATCAAAGTGTCTCAGAAATTGCGGTTTCTCACTATACTTTTGAATGAATCTCAGCCTATGCCCGAGAGAAAGTAATTGGAATAAAGAAAACAAAAATGCAAGGTTAATAAGACGTTATCGTGCTGAAGGGGTTAAAGAAAGGTGCTAATAATTGCCACCTTAGGTCCCCAAGTACTGCTACCTCTATGATGTTTAGCTTTATTGGTGCTTATGTGAGGGACAACATACTGTATATTACCGGTATACACACACACACACATATACTCTCACACACACACACACACATACTCTCACACACACACACACACACAGCCCGTAGCCTAGTAGGTAGAGCTCTCGTCTCACACACGAGGGGTCGGGGGTTCAATCCCCGTCCGGGCGGAGACAAATTGGGCTTGTCTCCTTTCATGTGTTAGCCTCAGTTCACCTAGCTGTAAATAGGTACCTGGAATAAGTGGACGACGTTGTGACGTCCCATCTGGGGTTGGCAAAAATGGTACAAGGCGAGATGGGTATCATAATATGGTTCACCTAAGCTGATGGCTACCTAAGCCTTCGCGCGAGACGGTACCGTCTATAGTGAGAATGGTACCATACAGATCCACCCTAAGCCTTCGTTTCCGATGTCGCCAATTGGTTAAAAATACAGACTACACACACATCCACAGCCATTCCAACGATACATATAACACCTACAGTCCTACACATATAGGAGGCGGGAAATAACGAGCATGCTCACTCCCGCAATACAACTAGAGTAAGTACAACTAGAGTAAGTACACACATACACACACACACACTGCTCTTACTTTTATTACTATACAAACAAGTGCTCACAGAACTTTCAAACAAGCATCCTACCTTCCTTAATCTTGTTTATCTACACATAATGCAATACTATCTCTCTCTCTCTCTCTCTCTCTCTCTCTCTCTCTCTCTCTCTCTCTCTCTCTCTCTCTCTCAGATTCTACACTGACATATTCTGTTCAGCTATATTTTCAGTACTTCACGTCGTCGAGATATATTTTCTTTAAAATATTTATTATTCCTGTGTCCCTCCTGGCTGAGAAAGTCATCCCTCGCTGTTGAGAGAGAGAGAGAGAGAGAGAGAGAGAGAGAGAGAGAGAGAGAGAGAGAGAGAGAGAGAGAGAGAGAGAGAGAGAGAGAGAGAGAGAGAGAGAGAGAGAGAGAGAGGAGAGATGAGAGAGAGAGAGAGAGAGAGAGAGAGAGAGAGAAAAGAGAGAGAGAGAGAGACTGCTGAGAAAGAGAGAGAGAGAGAGAGAGAGAGAGAGAGAGAGAGAGAGAGATTATGACACATGGGAAATATTTTGTTGGTGAAAGTGATGGTAAGAGAGATGGTGATGGTGTTGATGGAGGGTTGATGGTGGTGGTGATGGTGGGTTGCTCTGTTAGAGAGAGACAGAGAAGAGAGATAGATAGATAGATAGAGAGATAGATAGATAGATAGATAGAGAGATAGAGAGAGAGGTTAAGACACACATGGGAGTATTGTGTAGGTGGTGGTGACAGTGGGATGGATGATTATTGCACTATCTTGGTGGAAACAGAGACAGACAGACAGACAGACAGACATCACATACAGACAAACAGACATAACATACAGACAGACAAAAAGACATCACATACATCACATAATTTTTTTTTTTTTTTTAAAGAGACAATGAACGGAGGAAGGAAAAACACAGATAAAACAAAAAGGTCCATGTGCCTGAAGGCATCCTCCATTCATAAAATGTTTGTAACAACTGGATTTAAACTTTTGTAGATTGTAAGTTTGTGGAAAGCAACTCGAGGGAAGTGAATTCCAAAGAGTAGTAGTTCTAGGGATAAATTAATTTTGATAAACAGAAGGTCTGCATTGTAGAGGAGAAAGTGTAAATTCATGGGCGCTCTCAGCTGCCCTAGTTCTACGGGGAACGATGTGGAGAGACGGCACAATTGAAGCAAGTTCCTCGGAACAATTGCTCTGAAAATATCTGTAGAATAATGCAAGGGATGCAACGTTTCTTCATATGGATAATTTAGGAAGGTCCTGTGTAATTGCAGGGTTATTGATTAATCTAATAGCTTTATTTTGAATTTTGTCCAACTGCCTCAATGCAACCACTCCACTTCCACTCCACAGAGGTGAACAGTAATCCATCTGAGAACGCACATGACTTTTATATATTACGGCCAACTGCTCGTCAGTGAATAATTCTCGAACTCTGTACAGGAGTCCCAGGTTTTTAGAGGCATTCTTAGCAATGCTTCTAACATAATGTGTCCAGCTCAAGTCAGTAGTTAATGTTACACCGAGAATGTCAATACTAGGGGAAGTGGGAAATATTTACATCATTAAAAAATATATTGAGTCAGTGAGATTCTGTCGGTTAGAAAATTGAATGTGTACTTGGTTTTCTGGTGCATTAAAGGAAACTAGATTCTTTTGTCCCCATTCATTAATTCTTGAAAGGTCCTGGTTCAGAGAAATTGCAGTGTTTAATTTTTGAAATTTATAAGATCGGGTTTGGGTGGAAAGAATTGGTAAATGTGAAGGAACTGTGGAGTGTTGAGTCATCTGCGTAGGAATGTATTGGATTATGAGTGGTAGATATGAGATCATTGATATGAATGAGAACAGAGTTGGGGTCAAAACTGATCCCTGGGGAACACCAGCATTTATTGAGTGAAATTGAGAATAAAGGCCATCTACCATTACACTTATTTTTCTGTTATGAAGATAAGAAATTAGTGGAACTTAATGATGCAAGGCCGTAGTGTGACATCTTTCGACAATAAGGATTGATGATGCCAGACTCTAATCAAAATGCCTTTGATATATCCAGTGCTATTGTATGTGTTTCACCATGTTGGTCTGTAGCTTGGTTGATTTGATGCGTAAGAAGGCAAAGAATGTCTGCAGTTGATCGACATCGTCTAAAACCATATTGCCTATCACTGATTAATTTATTATTCTCAAGATGCTTAATTATGTGATTATTTAATATAATTGCAGAGACTTTACCAAGAGTGAAAGTTATAGCTATTGGTCTGTAGTTTGATGGATCTGAAGAGGCACCTTTTTTAGGAACTGGATGGATGTTTGCTTCTTTCCAGGGTACTGGGAAGCATGAGGTATGAGTACACAGATATGTACTTGTAACACAGATATGTAACACAGATATGTACACAGATATGTAATTTTTCCGTCTGTGTACTCATACCTCATGCTTCCCAGTACCCTGGAAAGAAGCATGAGGTATGAGTACACAGACGGAAAAATTACATACATACATAGAGGTAAACAGACCAGTAGACAGAAATCCACTGGTATAGGACTAGTCACATACCATCATATAGCCTGCTGTCATATCAGGTACTATACCGGTATATACCGGTATATAGCCTGCTGTCATATCAGGTACTATACCGGTATTTAAGGGGAGGCAGACCGTTTTTCTGGACCCCCTTCTCCCTAATGTTTAGCCCCACTAGTTTTGAGATTATAAGACGTTCGGCCCATTAGTTTGGCGATTTTAACACCTTTCGCCCCATTTCGTTGTACATTTTTTAACCTTTCGTGCCATTTAGGTGTCGATTATTTCCTGGCGAGCGATAGCGAGCCTGCAATTTTAAGAATACAAAGGAAATCAAGCAACAACAGATCTAGTGACCCTTCTAGGTTGCTTGTTCTCCAAAACACTGAGGATCAAGTGTCCAAACAGTGGTTTAGAGTGGGTAAGGGAATTACTGCCCTGGAACTAATGTCCGTGGCAGGATTAGGAAGTTAGTAGGGGACAGATGGGTTAGTAACTGAGGGGGGGGGATAAAATACAGTTATTAATTTACAAACGCAGTCAGTCGCGGGTTTGATGCGAGATATTTGTCTAGGCGGAGTTTAAATGAATCAACGGTGGATGCAGTCATAACGTTTCGGGGAAAGCCATTTTACAATTTGACAACCCGATTGAAGAAGAAATTCTTAGATTTGTGCGAGTTAAAAGATTTACCAATAATTTTGCAACCCGTTTACTCGTGTGTCATTAGATTGGTCAATAGTGAAGTACTTTGCTACAGTTCATTTTGTCGATGTCTTTGATGATTTTGAACACTTGAATTAAGTCCCCTCTTAATCTGCGCTGGGTTAAAGGAAATAGATTTAATTCTCTAAGACACTCTTCGTATGGTTTGTTCTTTAGGCTAGGTATCATTTTGGTAACTCTACGTTGAACTCGTTCTAGCTTGTTTATATCTTTTTGGTAATAAGGGCACCAGGATTGAACGCAGTATTCCAGAAGAGGGCGGACTAAGGAATTGTAAAGGGTTAGGAAAACTTCTTTGGATTTATGCTCACTGACCTGCCTATAAAGCCAATTATTTTGTTTTGCCTTCTTAACAACCTTCTGAACATTGTTGACTCGGTTTTTCTGTTACTCGATATTGTTACTCCCAGATCTGTTTCTCTGTTTACATTCTTAAGCTGAGTGGCCATTCATCGAATAGTTTGCTTTCTCATTTAGGTATCCGATATGTAGTACTTTACATTTATCCGCATTGAAACTCATTTGCCAAATTTGGGCCCAACATGACAATTTATCTAGATTGTGTTGCATATCGTCAACTTGTTCTTTTGAGAGTACGCTATTTGCAATTTTTGTATCGTCAGCAAATTTTGAGATTGTACAGGTGAGACCCTCATCTATGTCGTTGATGTAAATTAGAAAGAGAATTGGTCCTAGTACCGATCCCTGGGGTACCCCGCTACTTACATTGGTCCAGTTAGATGCCTTACCGTTTATGACTACTCTTTGGTTCCTGTCGCTGAGCCAATTTTCTATCCATTTCAACACACCGTCTTGTATTCCATGCGCTTTTAGTTTTAGCAGTAAGGTTTGTGGGGAACTTTGTCAAAGGCCTTTTGAAAATCAAGGTATATAATATCTACAGCTTTACTCTCATCGTAGAGGTAGAGGATATCGTGGAAGAAGTCTAAGAGGTTTGTTAAACAGGAACGTTTTTTACGAAAGCCGTGTTGAGTATCTTTAAGTATGTTGTTTTCCTCTAAGTGATTTACGAGTCTGTCTCGTATGACCGTTTCTAGCATTTTACATACAACTGAGGTTAAGCTAATTGGACGATAGTTACTGGGTAAGGATTTGCTGCCTTTTTTAATATCGGAGTTACGTTGGCGAGCTTCCACTGATCAGGCAAAGTCCCATACTGCAAGGAATTATTGAATAGCAATGTCAGTGGTTTGGAGAGCTCATCCTTAGCTTCCTTTAGAACTCTAGGCGAGATTGTATCAGGTCCAGGCGTTTTATTTACCTTGAGTTTATCTAAACAATTCAATACTTCTTTCTCTCTGTAACGGTGATATTGCTTAGAACATCTGAATTAACAATCTGAATCGCCGATGGTGTAGGGATATCACTGAGGTCTTCGGTTGTAAACTCTGATGCAAAGAAGGTATTGAGGGCATTACTCATTTGTACTTCGTCTTTGGTGTATTCTCCATTTTCATCGACTAATGGTCCAACAGTTGAAGTAACTACTTTTTTCTTTCTGATAAACTATAGAATTCTTTCGGGTTCGTTTTACTTTGATTCGGAACATGTAACTCCAGGGTCTTTTTACTTTGCTTAATTAACTTTTTGGCTTTGCGTCGTAGCTCTACAAATTTCACCCGTTCTTCGTCATTTTGTGAGGATTTTAATCTATCATTAGCAAATTTTTTAGCAAGCAGGCAGTTTGAAATATCTTTATTCCACCATTTGGGCTTATTATTATGGCCTGGAAGCCGTATTTTCGATGGTATGCAGTCTTGCACTGCTATTAGGTAAGTGGTTTCGAATAACTTCCAAGATGTATTTATGTCGTTATTGCTAATTAAAAAGCTCCAGTCAGTTTCTTTAAACATAGCTCTAAGTTTATGGAAGTTTGCTTTCTTGAAATTAGGGACTTTTTCGATGCTACTATTTGGTTTGTTACTAGTAAACTTTAAAGTGGAAGTTATCGTACGATGATCGCTGTTACTGAATTCATCACCAACATTCAAATTCTCTATCAATTCTTCTTTTGTTGCAAGTACAATGTCAAGAACGTTATTACCACGGGTCGGCGTTCGAACAAATTGATAAAGCGAACTCTCTTGCAAGTTCGTATACAAGTCATGTCCGGAGTGTGAAGTAAGAGTATCGCCCCACTTGGTCACAGGTAAATTAAAGTCGCCAAACATTACAGTATCTTGCGAGTTACTTACATCTGCAATTTGTTCGTAAATTTCTCGGTCAGTTTGCACTGATTGAGCTGGAGGTCTGTATATTAAACGCAAGTATTATTTTTGTACCTTTAATTATTCTTTATTAGCACAAAAGATGTGTCGACGTTCACAATTTGAGGTTGTGACAAGAGGGTAGTAGGGTTTAGACTTTCCTTTGATATAAAGTAAAAACGCCACAAATCCATTTTCGATTGTATTTTCGGCTTTTCTCAAACAATTACATAACGCGGGAAGTGAATACTCTGCTAAAAAGTGCTCAATCTTGCTGTATTGAGCCAAGATTTCTGTTATGCGCCAATCACAAGCCTAATTTTCTGTAAACACTAGCTCCTCTAAATCTGAAAATTTAATTCTGTTTTGTTTTAATTTTCGGTTTTCAAATTTAATTCTGTTTTGTTTTAATTTTCGGTTAGGCTATCACCGCTGATACCCTATTTGTGCGTATTTCAACATTTTTGTTTTCGCGGTTGGCATATGTAAAGTAGTGAAGCGACGCTGAAGGGATGAAGTTTTTTTAAAAAAGTCTACTAACTGCGATAGCCGAACCGAAAACAACAATTTTCTTTTATTTTAAAGAGGACCTGCCTTCGCCGGGACGTTTTTCTACGACAAAGTTACAACATTTTTTTTCTTGAACGGGGGTCTAGGGGGTGTTTTTTTCTAAGCTTGAAGGAGCTCCTAGGAGGAAACTAAAACAAACTATAATACTGAATTAATAATAGACCCAATACAAACGGTCCGCCTCTCCTTAAGAATAATATCATAGGCAGTAGGCTAGGAATCCTCCTCCCCTTGTATAATTCTCCTACTCGACGAGACGGAGAAACGGGCGAGGGAATGCTAAAGTGGGCCCGGACCCTGAGAATAGGAACATTAAATGTTTCTGTTCTGGCTCTGTTTCGAGTCGGCCACCCCCAGCAATGGGGTATGTGCCTGAGTATATACATACATACATGACAAAAAGTCACTTCTGTATTGTAACACTGGTATGGTTTCTCCCTGTTAAGGGGGAGAGGTTTTCTGGACCACTTTCTCCCTCATGTTTAGCCCCATTAGTTTTCAGATGTTAAGATGTTTGCCCTATTAGTTGATTTGAAGACCTTTCGCCCCATTTCTTTCGTCAATATTTAGACCTTTCGTGCTATTTAGGTGTCGATTTTTCCCTGGCGAACGATAGTGAACCTGTAATGTTGGAAGAATCAGCCTTCGGCCGGGAAATTTTTCTACCGAAAAATGTACACATTAATCTAGAAGGGGGATCTAATGAATGTTTTTTTTTAATTTGATGGAGGTCTAGGGGGGAAACTAGAAAAATAATGAATACATGCAAAAATCGGCCAAAAAGTGAACCATCCCCCCTTAACTCCCACATTTACGGTGTGAGATCATTATATTGTTAACGGTTCATTAAATTTTAGTGTTTAGGAAGAAAAATTTATATTGGGGGTAGGTTATTTAAGTGTGTGTGTGTGTGTGTGTGTGTGTGTGTGTGTGTGTGTGTGTGTGTGTGCCACTTAATTTGTACCGGTATCTATCTATATAAGATCACTATCTATTTCCATCTCTCTCTCGCCCTCTATCTCTCCTCTCTCTCTCTCTCTCGCTCTCGTGCCGTCTCTGCTCGCTCTCTCCTCTCTCTATATTCCTAATATATAAATCATCCTCGCGCTCTCTCCTCTCCTCTCGCTCTCTCTCTATCTATCATCTATCTATCTATCTGGACTATCTATTGAATGTTGTTAAAGGAACAAAAGTATCTAGGTTTTTTTATACTAGATGATAATCTAAATAATGACAAAGACGTAATTAGGGTGTCTCAACAACTTTTTCTAAATATTTAAATTGTATTTTACGTAAATTTTCTAATGTTAATGTGAGGGTTTTTACTCTCAGTTGTTCCAAAGTTACTGCTCAAGTTTTTAGGGTTCTGAATTATGGTTTTATAACAAAAAGTGCAAACTTTCCTCTTCATCAATTTGCAATTGGTCCCACAAAGCAATAAAGAAAATTCTGAAATTAAAATATTGGGAAAGTCATCATCATGCATGTGAATTGGCTGGATTACTGACATTTAATCCTTTAAATGAATTGGTTAAAAAGTAGATTTGCTCACAAATGTCTCTTAAAACCTTGCAAGTTTTAACAGAAATGTTTATTAAACCTTGATGCATACCTAATCGTTAGGAAAGGAAGTTAACCATATCCTATTACATGAATATGAACGTATCAGATTTGAAAACTAATGAGATAAATGCTATCAAGGTCAAGAATTAGTTTTTTACAAAACCATGAACGAGAATGTGCGGTAATGTCATGAGGTTACTGTTATCTCTATTGTATACCTATGTAAAAAGTTAATTGTGTTGCCCTTTTAATAAATAAATATTTGAGTCTGAGTCTATCTGTATATATGTTAAATGTTACCATGTAACCGTTGTATGAAATAAAGAATTAACTAACTAACTATCTATC
>CM064562.1:35213192-35330692 GCA_032716605.1 Paralithodes platypus
AAAAGCAGTAACAAGAAATAGGGTGGTCAGTATGGAAGTGAAGAAGTCCTTGCATGACAGTGTCGTAATCCCGACACTGACTTAGGGAAGCGAATCATGGACGTTGGTGGAGAGATTCAGACCAAGAGTGAGAGGGGTGGAAATTAGTTACTTGAGAAGTACGTGCAGAGTTACATGAAGGAATAGACAGACAAATGAGGAAGTAAGAAGGAGGTGTGGTGTGAAGGTAGATGTGCTGGAAAGTGGGAAAAGGAACACATTGAGATGGTTCGGCCATAATTATGGAACGTATGGAAAGCGAGAGAATGACTAAGAGGGTGTACAAGAGCGAAGTGGAAGGACAGAGAGGGAGAGGTAAACTGAAAGAGAGGTGGAAGGATGGAGTGAAGAAGTAAATGGATGAAGGCGGTGCTGGTTGGGAGGAGAGACGTCGACTGAATGGGGACAGAGGTGCATGAGGGCGTTTCGTTCGTGGCCAACCCTTCGGGGATCACGGCGTCAGGCAATAGATAGATAGATAGATAGATAGATAGATAGATAGATAGATAGATAGAACACACACACACACACACACACACACACACACACACACACACACACACACACAATATATTCTCTTGATGGTTGTGATTCTAAGGTTATATTATATACTAGGAGGGGTACCCGGCGTTGCCCGGGTTTAAATTCTACTACCATAATCACCATCATCAATCACTACTACCACAATCATCACAATACTACTACTACCATAATCACCGGCCTCGACCTCCCTGTACCTCATTAAACGGCGACCTCGATTTCGGCCGCTGAATTACCTCCGATTTTGGATCTGACCTCATCCGTACCCCCATTTTGGGATGCTGCGAACAACTTTCGTTCCATATACATTTTCGATCGGAGGCCTCCTTCTCCCCCAAACGGCCATTTTTTATTATTTTTTTCAATTTTGGCCTCGAAACGACCTCCGATCGTGGCCTCGCCCCCTCTATGATCTGACCCAGGTCAATTGACAACCACATGCAAAGTTTCAGCTCCCCAGGTCCAAAACTATCTATCTATCTATCGCCTGACGCCGTGATCCCCGAAGGGGTGGTCACGAACGAACCGCCCCCATGCACCTCTGTCCCCAGTCAGTCGACGCCCCTCCCCCCAACCAGCACCGCCTTCGTTCATGTACTTCCTCACTCCATCCTTCCACCTCTCATTCGGTCTACCTCTCCCTCCAAAACTGCGGCCGCCTATTAAGAACACAGAGAGACAGACACACGAACTGATTTAATAATATAGATTCTTGGCCGTAAAGATTCAGGCGTCATATTTCAATTTTAAAAAGCTATATATTGAGTGAGAACTTTTTTAAATGACTATCATAAAATAGATTTCTTGAACCACTTATTCCCAAGATATGATTTTTTTTAAAGGGAAGTGGGTCGGTTTTCTGGTCCCCCTTCTCCCTCTTGTTTAGCCCCATTATTTTTCAGATTATATGACGTTTGGCCCATTAGTTTGGCGAATTTCACACCTTTTGCCCCATTTCGTTGTCAATTTTAGGACCTTTGTCGATTTTTCCTGGCGAGCGAAAGCGAGCCTGTAATGTTAAGAGGAACCGGCCTTCGACCGGAACAATTTTCTACCGAAAAATGTACAAATTTATCTTGAAGGGGGGTCTAGGGAGGACAAAAAAAAATAATACATAAATAAAAAATAATATCATCGAACAAATTAACCATCCCCCTTAAGGGGAGATTTCCACCTGGAGGATTTTTTTCTGAACCTCTTTCTTCCTCATGTTTAGCCCCATTGCTTGTGAGATTTAAAGACGCTTGCCCCAGTAGTTTGGCGATTTTAAGAACCCTCGCCCCATTTCTGTCAATTTTAAGACCATTCGTGCCATTTAGGTGTCAATTTTTCCTGGCGAGCGATAGCGAGCCTGTAATTTAAGGGGAACCGGCCTTTGGCCGGGAAATTTTTCTACCTAAAAATGTACAAATTTATCTTGAAAGGGGGTCAAGGGAGAGTAATTTTAAGCTTGATGGAAGTCTAGGGAATCAACTAAAAACCTCCCCTTAACCATCAGCGCTCGACATATGTCGAGTTAAAGAAAACGTGCCCATATGCGGGCCTCGACATATGTCGAGTGCAATTTTGAGCACGTAATGTGCTATGAGAGAGAGCTGAGCGGTGGGAGGAGCATAGATTGCTTCCTGACCGCTCGCCACCACCGCCGTGGGTCGACTGAAATTTATTACACCCTCCTCCTCCCTCTCTCACTTGCTACACAGGGAATTATGTAAGGAAATTATCTTATTTTAGGGTTTTTGCACTCGTGTTGCACGATCGTTGCAAGAGAACCAGTGGTCGTAGAAGGATGGTTCGGGTGTCATTGGAAAGCTCTGTTTACGCCCTTTCAGAGATAGATACTTGTATTACGCTCTGGGTCTTGTTTATGCATGAAAAAGAGCACGGAGACAACCCCATTTAGGGTAAAACCACCCGCTTGGCGGGTAGTAGAAGTTACCAACCCACCCGCTCGTAATGTGTTAAAGGTGGGGGTTCATGGGTTGAGATAAACATGGAATGATAATCGCCCAGCTGTACATAATTATCTTGCAAAATGCAATGGCACTGAAATCATTATTAACAATGGTATAAAGGATTTTGTGGATCGTCTATACCGGGCCTGTGACGTCACAAGAGTGTAAGTCCACCATCCAGTCTAGGATAAGGATACTGGTGTGACGTCACTATGACGTCACAGGCCCGGTATAGACGATCCACAAAATCCTTTATACCACTGTTAATAATTATTTCAGTGCCATTGCATTTTGCAAGATAATTATGTACATCTTGGCAATTATCATTCCATGTTTATCTCAACCCATGAGCCCCCACCTTTAAGGTGAATAAAATAGTTGGGTCTGGTTAAAATCTATGGAATCATCTTCGGTTTGAGTGGACTAAAAAAGGTTCTCTAATATTTCCCCAACTCACTAACCTTTTAAGAGAACACATAAAACACATTAGTCAACTCATCTCCTTCCAAAGTCTTACGGTAGAGTCAATAATGATAGGCATTAATACACTTATTGGAAATTTGAAAATGATGGAACCTCTGGCTCCAAATGGTCTCACAATGATTATATTAACGGTTAATTAACCCTTTCAGCACATGATGACGCCCGACCTCATATTATTTTGGTTATCATTTAGGGTGAAGGCTGGTCCTATCCAGAGTGAGGTTTGGCATCCTCTACCCAACCTTAGCCGTTTCTATCAGTCTTTTGTACTGTCCTACTTTTCCTTCTCCCCTTGTCAAATTCACCTACTAGACGAGCCAGAGAAAGTGGCGAGGGAACGCGAAAGAGGTCCCGGACCCACTGTATCGAATATACAAATATACAAAAATATCACATAACTTTGTATATTTGTATTTGATAGTGACATATAACATGAATGTAAAGGCGATGGTAGGGTTGGGATGTGGCTGATAACAACCGTGTTTGATGGAAAAGCAATAATGGTTTGGTGGTTTACACAAGGTATGCCACGGTAGCCTTGTCCGTTTCCTTGTCATTCGGGTGTGACTTTAACCTCATGACTAACGGACAAGTGGCTTAATTCTCCACTTTGGGTAATGCACTATATTGACCAAAATTAGGGGACGGTGTGAAACAGGTTCTGGCAAAATACCATACTGATCCAACTGTTTATTAATAAGTTATTCCCGAAAAACGATGTAACACGGCCTCTGACACCCATAGTAGTTGGTGTTTGTACCGATAAACACACCGTCGCTTGTGTGTGTGTGTGTGTGTGTGTGTGTGTGTGTAGGCAGACAAGGCATTATTTACAAAAGAGTCACAGGATGAGGGTGTTGTTAATTCAATCAATAGGCCTGTATGTATGTACAGTATGTATGTATGTATGTACAGTATGTATGTATGTATGTACTGTATATACTCTGTCACTGACCCCAGCTATACTTTCTTTTTCTTTCTTTTTTTAGGGGGTGGCCGACTCGAGACAGAGCCCGAACAGGAACATCACAACACATCAGCAAAACAAAACACAAAATCATACACATCTAGGTCGTTCATTATATAATGTAATTTATTAATTTCATTTCCAACACCAAACACCTCCCAATGAAATTAATGAAAACATATGATCCACCCAGGATTCGAACCTGGGTTACCACATACAGATCTTAAACACTCAAACCTTTACACCATCAAGACCGTTAAAGGTATTATAGTAATAGGAAATAAATTATTTATGTAAAGAATAATTAAATTTCAATAAAAGAAAGATCAGCAAAAACTGCTCAAATATCAGTTCTCAATTAATTAATGTGTAAGTCTTTTTCTCCCCAGTTGGCTGCTAATTTAGCCTGCCAATATTAATTTGCTTAATAAAAATTCAAAACGAAAAGTATGATGTTTACCAGTGTCTTTTATAGTAAGGAAATGTACGAATAATTTAATGAAATTGATAAATGTTCTTTCTTGAGAGAGTGAGAGAGAGAGAGTAGAGTGAGTGTGTGAGAGAGTGAGTGTGTGTGAGAGAGTGAGTGTGTGTGTGTGTGAGAGAGTGAGTGTGTGTGTGAGAGAGTGAGTGTGTGTGTGAGAGAGTGAGTGTGTGTGTGTGAGAGAAAGAGTTACACAGCATAGCTAGTACCGCGTCTCAATAACCTTGCAGTCAATTCCAGGGAGATACTAGAAGTGGAAAGATATATTGTGTAAAGCATTGCACTCATTGCAGTGTGTGCAAAATACTGTAAGTGTGTGGGTGTGTGTATGTGTGTGTATGTGTGTGAGAGAGAGACTATTTTTGTGATGAATTGCTAGTGACTAAGCTTAATTGTGTATGTAAATGTGTATGTGTGAGTGTATACATGCTTGTAACAATTAGGCGTATGTGTGTGTGTTTATATGTATGTATTGTATGTGTGTACCTGTGTGTGTGAGTGTATACATGCTTGTAACATTTGTGTGTGTGTGTGTGTATATATGTATTGTATGTGTGTACCTGTGTGTGTGAGTGTATACATGCTTGTAACATTTGTGTGTGTGTGTGTGTGTATATATGCATTGTATGTGTGTACCTGTGTGTGTGTGTGTGTATACATGCTTGTAACATTTGTGTGTGTGTGTGTGTGTGTGTGTGTGTGTGTGTGTGTATATATATATGTACTGTATGTGTGTACCTGTGTGTGTGAGTGTATACATGCTTGTAACATTTGGGCGTATGTGTATTATTATAATGTATGTATGGTATGTGTGTACCTGTGTGTATGAGTGTATACATGTTTGTAATATGTGGGCGTATGTGTCTGTGTATGTACTGTATGTGTGTATATGAATGTGTATTTGTGAGTGTATACATGCTTGTAACATTGCTTATAATAGTATTTACTGTATGTGTGTACCTGTGTGTATGAGTGTATACATGTTTGTAATATGTGGGCGTATGTGTCTGTGTATGTACTGTATGTGTGTACCTGTATGTGTGAGTGTATACATGCTTGTAACATTTGGGCGTATGTGTATTATTATAATGTATGTATTGTATGTGTGTACCTGTGTGTATGAGTGTATACATGCTTGTAATATGTGGGCGTATGTGTCTGTGTATGTACTGTATGTGTGTATATGAATGTGTATTTGTGAGTGTATACATGCTTGTAACATTTGGGTGTATGTGTGTTTGCTTATAATAGTATTTACTGTATGTATCTAATGATAATGTACGAGAGGTTGGGTGAGAGGTATCCTGACCAGGATTCGAACCCACTCACTCCAGGTATATTTGGGAGAGTCGGGCACCCTAACCGCTTATGGCCGAGTGGTTACGGGTGCCCAAGTGAGTGGGTTCGAATCCTGGTCAGGATACCTCTCACCCATACTGTATGTAAGTATGTACCTACAGTATATGTATGGGTGTATACATGCCTGTAACATTTGAGCATATGTGTGTGACGTGAGTTAATGTGTTTATGTGTGTATTTATTGGTGTTCATGTGTGTATTTATGTGTGTTGATATATATGTAGGTATATGTTTATAGGTGTTCATGTGTGTGTTTATGTGTGTTAATATATACTGTATGTAGGTATATGTTTATAGGTGTTCATGTGTGTGTTTATGTGTGTTAATATATATGTAGGTATATGTTTATAGGTGTTCATGTGTGTGTTTATGTGTGTTAATAGATACTGTATGTAGGTATATATTTATAGGTGTTCATGTGTGTTTTTATGTGTGTTAATATATATGTAGGTATATGTTTATAGGTGTTCATGTGTGTGTTTATGTGTCTATCTATCTATCTATTGCCCGACGCCGTGATCCTCGAAGGGGTGGCCACGAACGAACCGCCTCCATGCACTTCTGTCCCCAGTCAGTCGACGCCCCTCCCCCCAACCAGCACCGCCTTCGTTCATATACTTCCTCACTCCATCCTTCCATCTCTCATTCGGTCTACCTCTCCCTCTCTGTCCCTCCACCTTGCTCACGTACACCCTCTTAGTCATTCTCTCGCTTTCCATACGTTCCATATGGCCGAACCATCTCAAGTTGTTCCTTTTCACACTTTCCAGCACATCTACCTCCACACCACACCTCCTTCTTACTTTTTCATTTGTCTGTCTATCCCTCCATGTAACTCTGCATGCACTTCTTAAGTAATTCATTTCCACTGCTCTCACTCTTGGTCTGAGTCTCTCAACCAACGTCCATGCTTCACTTCCGTAAGTCAGTGTCGGGAAGTGTAGGTATATGTTTATAGGTGTTAATGTGTGTATTTATGTGTGTTTATATGTATGTGTTTATGTATATATGTATATGTGTGTATATATATGTATGTGTTATGTAGGTGTTTAAGTGTGTGATACGTACCGGTACCGTGTGTATAAATATATACAAATTTGTAGAAAATGTGGTTATGTGAATGAACCAATCATCTTTAACCCACTGAGCCCCAGCGACGACACGTTGTCGTCGCCAATGTATGTAACGCTAGACCCCAGCGACGACAACGTGTCGGCAGCCACTAAAACCGCTATTATTCGGCTCGTATGGTAGGAAATGGCTTGATAATTGGAGGGGAGGTACCGTAGAGTGTTGGCGAACATGGACGGTACGCATGAACCGGCCAGCCAGGCCGCGCGGGTGGTGGTGGTGGGATTAATGGCGCCACTTTACCCACTTATTTAACCGCGATTTTGGACCTTATCTACTCCTGTCATATGGGAGCTAGAGGCTTGAGATTTGTGTGAGACACTCCTTAGGATGTACGCATTACAATGCCATACTCAGTTGTCACCCTAGTGCTGCCGGGCGGGTGGTCATGCGGGGGAGGTGATAAAAAACACTGTACCCACTTATATCCAAACAACTTTCGACCTCATTTACTCTGTCCTATGGTAGCTATAGGCTTGAAATTTGTGTGAGACACAGCTTAGGATGTACGCCTTACTTGACCATGCTCAGCTATCCCCCAAGTCCTGCCAGGCGGGTGGTCATGCGGGGGAGATGATGAAAGACACTGTACCCACTTATCTCCCAACGACTTTCGACCTCATTCACTCTTGTCCTATGGTAGCTATTGGCTGGATATTTGTATGGGATATTCCTTAGGATGTAGGCAATGTATCGCAACCCACAAATCTCGTTTTGTTGGGACAAGGGATGTGCGTGACAAAGGAAAGTTAGTTTACCCATACATCTCGCGAGTGGAACACCATGTCGGATTTACCACGCTGTTACCCACGCAGGGGAATATCCCTGGCCGATGCCTTGGCCATAATTGAGGAGAGTGATGTGCCTGATAGTGACACTGGATCATCAAATGACGATTCAGAGGACGAATATAGTCCCACTGTGGCTGAGTATGATGAAATGCATGAGGAGGAACCCTATCTCCCCATCGCTGAACGGTATGCCAGATTACAACAAAGGGAGGCAAGTAGCTATCGTTCCCCTGCTCCCCCCCGTGACATAGTGGAGTCCCCAGCAAGTGGGGAAGAGGATAATGAGGAACAGGAAGATGACCCAGACCCCATGGCCTTCATTAATATTCCACTTTCTCATCATAGGGCTGACAAGAGAAGAGGTGAGGAGGAGGAGGAGGTAGGTCAAGCTCCGACACCACACGTGCCTCACCGTGATGGTGCTCCCCCGCGTTTGCCTTCCCCACCACCCCCCATTCCCTCTCCCCTAAAAGCACCAACCCCTCACACTTTCTATGGCTTGCGCAAGGGTGCAGCCATATTAGCAGCGCAGCCATTGACTTCTTCTACAGAAGCAACAGATGAGGATATGCCTGCTCTAGAATCATCTCCACCACGCCACCCACGCCCTCCCGCACGCCGCCTGTTTCCCTCATCACCCCGGATTGACTCGCCCCCACCATCACCTTCCGGACCACTACCATACTCACCTATACCTTCTCCTCAGCCTGGGACCTCCCACAGACACAACACTCAGACACCATCACCGCCTGTGTTGCCACAACGCCCTGATCGTGCGCAACGCCCTATCAATGTACGTGGGCGTGCCCGTGGTCCTGTGCGTGGGCGTGGCCGAAGGGCTTCTAAGGTGACCCTAATACGCCCCACACCTGGCGGTGCGAGAGCAAGGGCTGGGTCGGCTCGACCAAGGCCGAGAGCAGGGACAAGAGGGGCAAGAGTGGCAAGAGGGGCAAGAGGCAGGGCAGGGCCCTCCCGCCGCCCTGATGGTGACTCCCCTCCTGACGACTCTGACGACGAAGGTGCCGCTCAACCCGACGTGTGGGATTGGGTGGATGGAGACAACTTTGTGCCCACCGACTACAACTTTGTGGGCGCTGGGATTGCCGGCCCTACGCTCCCAAACCAGGGGCGGCAGACCACGAGGCTTGAAATCTTCAGGCAGTTCTTCACTACCAATCTCGTGGCTCTAATTGTTGACCAGACCAACTGGTACAATTATTATTTCATGGCTGGGAAGGAGCAGTCAAAATACTGTTCAAGGCTGTAATGGTCCTCCCTTGATGTCCTGGAGTTTTACACATTCTTGGCCATTGTCATGCTGATGGGGGTCACAAGGAAATCCTCCATAAAAAAGTACTGGTCCTGGGATCCTCTCGTCCGAACCCCTATTTTTGGCCAAATAATGAGCAGAAATAGGTTCACAGCCATAATGGGGAACCTACATTTTATTGACAGCCTGGCAGCCCACACCAGAAATCAGAATCAACCCAGAGCTATGAAGGACCCAATGGAGAGAATAAGACCCATTTTTGAGTACCTGAAGCTGAAGCTTGCTGCCGCCTTCAAACCCCATCAGAAGCTCATTATTGATGAGAGTTTGCTGCTGTGGAGGGGGAATATTGGCATCCGGCAGTACATGCCCAGCAAACGACATCGATATGGCCTGAAGACCTTCGTGATGTGTGACTGTCAATCCGGTTACATCCAGGACCTAATTCTGTATATGGGCAAGAAAACAGAATTGGTGGAAACGAGGACATACGGAATTTCTGGGGCCATCGTCATCACCATGCTGCATGGCTACCTGGACAGGGGCCACATACTGTACCTGGACAACTGGGAGTGTGTATAATTCAATTTAGGGTACTATTGTCACAGGCGCCATGTGGTTTGTTTTGCTTGTATATTTGCGCCTTAGCTCTCTTATAGCTTAGTTAGGAGGCTACTTTACCGCAAGATTATGCTTCAGGCTAGCACTATGTGGTGGTTGCATTGTATTTTTAGCAGATGCTCTGATTTAAGGGTGGCCGCACGTGGTGCGGTGCCTTCTAGAGTCCGTTTCTGCGCTTGGGCCCCGCTCTGGGCCCCTCTGCCTCGTGCTGCCGCTGTGTGTTCTTCGGAGCGTGTGGTGGCTGCTGTTGCTGCTGGTTTCTTCGGGGCGTTTTGTGTCTACCTTATTGTGTTTCATCGAGCCTCGTGGCCAGCCTCGTTAGGGGTCTCCAGTGAAGGCTAGAGAATATATTTATTGCTTATAAATTTACTCTGTGTTGTTATAGCCTATGTTATGCTTTGGGAGACGTCCCCTTGTGTGTGGGGGTTTTCTGGGGGCGTTTGATTTCCCGGTTATGTCAACACTTCGGGAAACCTTTTGGGTTAGTTTCTCCGGCGGCTTTCTCAGAGGGGCCGCCGGGGGTCCTCCTCTTGCAGAGGTTTACAAGCTATAAAAATGTCCTGCAGTGGTGTGCATGTTGCGGGAGTTTTTTGGGGGGTTGACTTCCCCGGCGGAGTCAACACCTAGAAGATTTTTGGTTTGTTTGTCCGGCGACTTTTTGCTTCAGAGCCGCCGATTCCCACTCTTACAGTTTTTTTTCTGAAACTTTCAAAATGTCCCGGCGTTGTGCTTCACCACATACCTCCCGGCGGAAATGCTTTTGCCAAAAGGGAGCCTTTTACTCGGCCCGCCGAACTCGCCCTGAACGTCAGCCTCCCGCGGCGAGCCTGAAATGCTCGGCGATACTATCTAACCTGGTCATAATGATTAGTCGCCCAGCGGCGAACTAGTCAGGTTGGGGGAACTATATGCCGTAGTCATTAATAGTAGCAGAGGAGCAGCGTTACACTTACACTGGTTGAAATAGTCACGGAAAGGTAACACGCTGCCAACACGTTTTTGGGCCAGTGACGCTAGTCATAGATACGCAGTTTCCACAACGAGTAATCCCAGTGTGCTGTGCTGGGTCAGGTCCGGTCGAAGGTTAGAATAGTAGTGGCTATTTCTAATTTTCCGGCGGACTTGAAATACAATGTTTAACACCTCTCAGGTTATCCTTATGAGCATTGATTCCTGGAAATTTTCTTTCCAGGTCTTTTTCACCCTGAGCGGCACGGCATAGGGCGGTCCCGTTCCCCGAAAAGGGGGGGGGGGGGCGTTCAGTTCCCTTGTTTACAAGTTTCTCACTGCAGCCTCCATGCCGAGCTGTTGGTTGCTTTAACATTCCGCTAGTCGCACACTGAAATTGGTGCAAGATGGACCTTAGTTGTCCCTGGGATTCCCAGTCATGCCCGGTGGGCGTAGATATTCTGCGGCACAAATCAAAGGAGGAAAACTTTTCTAGATCATCCGGGCCTTGTGGCCTTGATCAAATTTTACCTGCATTCACCTCCTATACCACAGGAGGATATTGATTGTAAAACTTAGCTTTCAATGCTGATTTTTCCGAGGTCACAGTAATCGTTGTGCTATGCAACAAATACTAAGACACTTAATTGAACAATGGGCCATTAGCAGCTGCTAGGGCCAAGTTGAGTTTAAACCTGGAAACCCACCCCCACCCCCCGGTCCGAGAACCCGCCCGGCTTCGCTCGACACGGTTCTAGATTGCCACCCCGGCGACGGATCGTCCACTTCCGGCTACGACCCTCGCTCTCCCGAGTGACAGGAGAGAGCCGAGGTCGTGGAAGAGGTAAGTCAGTCTGCTTTCTAGTTGAATCTAAGGTAAGATGGGCTCACTTAGTATCTCCTTTAATGGTCCCTAAGGTTATCGAAGTCACGAACACGGCTCCTAATTGTGCTACGCAATTATGCAGATGAGACGGCTCATAATCTTTCAGCTGAACCTAAGCCGGCAAGACGGCTTATTAATTTTTATCTTATCCAACGTACGGTTGGTGAGACGGTGCCTCGTTTTACCTTGCTTTCATTAGTCTATCATAAGTTACACATTATTGATTTGATTCCCGAAAGGAAGTAGAGACAAACTAATAGTTAGTAGGACCCCGTAATCATGGACGGGGCCCTAGTAAATATGAAATTTATAGGTAACGAATAGGATTCACGGTTGTTCAGCTGCCACCTAGGGGACATAACGCTTTTCAGCAGAGCTTCAAGGGGTACTTTCATTATGTGGAACATTTATCACGGTTATTCGTAAACACCAACGTTAATGTACCTACGGGCTGTCTTCTAAGATAGGTATTTGGAGGAATCCTTGCCTAGTTTTCTCTTCGGGAAGAGTATAGGCTCACTACCTAGCACACACGTCGTCTTAGGGCGACGGGTTAGAGGATCTAGTCGTGGTCCAACTCCTTGGATTTTGTCACCTGTTTTGAACACGGCATATCCAATGGACCTATAGCTCTACTAACCACTGAACTCGGCCGGAGTCTCCGTCGTTTGTGAGTGGTGATATTCCCTCTGGCGCGTTCGCCCCTGTTTTGGCAGGACACAACAGTCAATTACGCACTCAGACAGGTCCTACTAAGTCCTACTAAGTTTCAAATTAGGGGTACATGTTGAGTACCTCAAATTACCTCTAGCTTCGATTTCCCCATTTCCCTGGTGGATAGGTAGGAAGCGAAGACAAATACAGAGACACAGTTTCGGAATCTTTACGCTCGGTAGGCTGGGAGGCATATCGCTGTAAACTCTAGGGTCATGGCCCGCCGCAGTTCACTACCTCCCGGTCGAAATCCCACGTTATGATACGGCGATATGCGTCACCTCAGTCCCAGAGATTGTTGAAGATCGCCTCATATTTTTGTGTACGAACGATCATCTCAGGCACTATCCTGTTGTTTTCCGACACCGAAATGTCTCTTAATCCTTTGAAGTACATATGCCACGTTCACATATCTAGAGGGAAACGGAGAAAATTTTAGCTTGGACACTTGATTTTCAGGTTAATAACACAGTGTTAAGGCGAACCGGCGCATACACGCAAGGGCCACCGGACAAAGAGTCACAGTGTTAAGGCGAGACGGCGTATACACGCACTGACCGCCGGCCAAACGGTCAAGATAGATGCCTACGTTAGGCTTTTCCACCTTACCCATTTAAATAGTACAAGGTCCAGTCGAGACGACTTTTACAACCTCTACTAGCAAACCGGTGATACTGCCTAGGGGGCTTGCCCCCGGCGATAGGTGATTAGCTGGTGCAGTCTACAAGTTTCTCGCTGACCAGAGGGTATGGGGTTATACTATGGATTGGAATCAGTGTAGGTCTAGCAGCTCTGACACTGTCTACCTCCCCGACATTATAACAGTCCCAGGTCGGTTGCTCCAATTTTTCTATCAAGTCGGTTTTTCTTACAAATTCTGATGGTATAGGAATACTGTAAGCACAACACAATTTTCCTAAGTCCCCCTCGCTCAGAAATCTTTGATTTTAGCATCGGAATCACTTCAAGTCAGATATTGGGCTTCGGTTGGTTCGAGATTCAATCTCACCACCCTAACCATAATTTCGCCCCAGGCCTCTGGCCACTGGAGTTTTAGAAATACGCTCCGCCGTACGCACTTGGTCATACACCATGGGGCCCCGGCGGGTTTCCGGACGTTAGCACAGGTTACCGTCAAGTAGTGACGTCCACTTTGAGTGGACTTAACCTACCTGGTTACAAGAGGTAAAGGCGTGACGTAGGCTCACGACGTGCTTAAGTTTCTACAGGTTGATGGACTTAGTTCTGGATGTGCAGAAGGGTTGGGCTTTAGGAGTTGATTGAATCCCTAACACTTCGCTCCGTTAAGGACTCGTTGTCTTTGGATTAACATCACCCGAAAAGACAAGGGGAGAACCCCTCGCAGTGGGCGCCTGATGAGGACCCTACTACGGGTTTAGCCTTTAAGGTCGCGTCTTGATCGAATATCACAGCCAAGTGCTAGCCGGACAAATGGACTTCCCGGAAGTAGACTCTTCGAGTAAAACGAACAGTTACTGCTAGGAATAGCAGTACACGTAGCTCAAGGCTTTCCCACCTACACAACGGCTCTCAGGTTGAACCGTCTCCACAGTTTGTCATGTCTTTTCGTCTGCCTCGACTAGGTTAGTTTCCGAGAACAATTCGGTAGCAAGTTTTGGGGGTTTTTTCAGCCCCTGGGTTGCAGTCTGGTCTACTCCACGGAGTTTCACTTTTTCAAAAAGTCTCGAGATAAGGGTCTGTACGCTTTTTCAAGACGCCTTCAGTCGGCCTGGTCTACTAAGCACCGTCTGAGCAACTCCGGTAATTCTACTGGGAGGGCTCAGTAATGCATGTCGTAAGAGTACTTAATGTAGACCAAGTGCCTGCAGGGCCTTCCCAATCATTAGATTAAGATGGTTCTGTTAGGTAAGTCATCAAGGACTCCACGGTGGTAGTCCATACTTTTGGTGACCTACCCCTCGTTACTGGCTCTCCTCTTCGATAAGGAGCGTTGGTTCGTTAATTGTGAAATCCACGGTGGCAGCACGCCGGGTTTCACTAGGTCCCGGCGCCATCTTCGAGACAGTAGACACTACCGTGGAGCCTCCACCGGGTGCCACTGGATCCCGGCGCCCCTTCTTAAGACAGTATGGGCGGCTTGCTGTCAGTTCACCCTAATGTTGAAGCTTTTTTTAGGGGGAATCAACAATTTTTGATATCCAACATATCTTCTCTCAATACTTTTTTTTTCGCCCCAGCGTGCGCCGGAAAATGGCAGCATAAACGATCCCGGCGCCCCTCCTCAAGACAGTATGGGCAGCTTTCTGTCAGTTGACCCTAATGTTGAAGTTTTGGGGGGAATCAACAATTCTGGTTATCCAAAATATCTTCTCTCATTAGTTTGTTTTTCGCCCCGGCGTGCGCCGGAAATTGGCAGACTTATCATACCTCCGGTTGTTTCACCCCAGTGGGTCCCCAACACCCGCAGTGGGGTACTGGACAATTAGTTGGGGGGGGGGACTAATCGAGCCTTGGCCAGGACTCGATTGTCTTATGCCAGATGTGCTCTGGCTCCACAGTCACTAACTATGCCCAATTGTAACAAGTTCCACGAGAAGACACTTGTTGGGATCACATTCCCTGTTCCAGTCAGGCTAGAATGTGGTGGTCATCGAGACTAATTTTATTCCTAAATGGGGTAACGTGTTTACGGCCAGTACTCACCCTCCTCCCCTCCACCCAAGCTCAATGGGGATCGCGCCAGAGGCATGGACCCGGGAATATCCCTGGTACAATGAGAAACATTACCGTTGCCCTTGGCACTTTTCTCCTCTACCGGCTCGGTTACTAATAGTCTGTGCGTTTGACTACATTTTTGGCAAGCTTCCGGCGTTGCGGACAACGAACTAGCCACCGGCGTATTAGATCCGGTGCCTGAGTTCCAGGCAGGTTAATATGATTAGCCCGGCCTAGCCAGCCTAGTCTTTTCATGGGTTATCTTCCCTCTCTCTTTCTAGCTCGCCCAATCTCTCTATAGGCCTCGTTTCGCACGGGGTCTGAAGGTATGGTACCTTCTGAGTATGCTGTATTTTAAAAAGGGGGGGGGAGGGTACTAGAGGACCACGACCTTCAACCCCGCCGGACTGGTAATACGTAGGTCAGTACAGACAAGAACAGACCGAGAAAGTGTTTGCAACAACGAAACACATTTTTTCTTTTGGTCCCACGTATGATTGGACAAACCAAGCAGAGGATCTGTCCTCGGTTACAGACGGAGTTCTTTTACTCCCGCCGGCCACTAATGGGCCGTCTTTTTCCTTCAGCCAGTTAGAGTTTTGTACCCCTCAAGTTTTGCAAACTCTTTCATTGAGGGCATAACTTGCCCTAAGTTGGGAAGTTTTGCCGACTGGGGTCTCTCGACACAATACCTGGTTATGGCTCTGAATAAGCCACAATTGCCCTGTGTGGCATCTCGACAACGGGTCTAGCTAGGCCAGGGGCTTAGCGAATTAGCGATAAGGAAATGGGGGGGGGATGTGCTAGTAAGCCCATAGAACCTCTCCGCCAGATAATTATAGGAAGTCACGATCGGTGACATTAATGAAGCGAGCTGAGTTTACAGCTCGCCAATAATTTTTGTTTGTTTTGGGTTAAGATCTCAGTGGGAGATACAACCAGGAGGTGGGCGGTGTAGCCCATACCTCACGTAGTCTCCGTCAGCCGGAGAACTGTGATGATTCACTAGCTATGTTCGAACGGGGGGTAAAGTTCATCAAGTTTTAAATTTTATGTTTTTGTTAATTCTCAGAAGAAATATAACATAGCTGCAACTATGTACGATTGTCAGGATGTACAGACATATACTGTACAAATTATGTTAAGGTTCGGACTAAATTCTACAGAATTATAGTTCTATTGTCGGGGACACATGCGTGTCCCCACAAAATACCATGCATAGATCTTAAGGTCAAGATCTGGTCATGGGTAAGCAGACTTTCTTTGAAGTCACGCACTGCTTACAATCTTTTCTATTTTTTACGTATTGTTTGCATACAATACAACTTAAAAAATGTTTTTACGGATTCTTTTGTCCCCAGAGGTGAGGATATTATCACGAATGTCCCTCCTCCAGTCTTGGTACTCAGGCAAGATCGTTAATGATGGAGGGGCCCTATTAAATTATAGGTTTGATTCCCGAAGGGAAGGGAATAAAGGGAAAACCTAATTTAGTAGGGCCCCATAATCATTAACGACCAGCGTCCCTCCCAGCCATCCCACTTCCCATTCGTTGATTTCTATAGTTTTATCTTGGTATATCAATGAAGGACGAAAATGGCCACTAGAGGGCCTGAAGTCGGGGAAGCAAAACACGAGAAATCCACATATGGCAAGTCATATGATAACATTATTAAGTTATTTTTATTTTTACGGAGTTTTTTCTGTAGGGTACCCAGTCAATATAACGATTCCATAAGGGAATTAAGCGTGCACTTATGACGAGTAATCCATGATCCTCCCGCGGCGGTTAATTCAAGTGGCTAACGCAGGATGTTGAATGGAGCTATTATACTAATAGGCAACATCGTTAACGATTACGGGGCCCTACTAAATATTAGGTTTTCTCTACTTCCCTTCGGGAATCAAACCTATAATATATATATATATATATATATAAAGACCTATTTAATTTTTTCCTTTTTCTTTTTCTATGTGAGTGAAGGATACAAAAGGCAGAACTGTCTGTGACGAGTGCCTCCATCAGAGTTGAAAGAATGACAGGGCCAAAATCAAGGGACGTTCGAGCCAAAATGCCTGGACACACGGAGTTTGAAGCAATTTAAGTCATAAAAAGAGGGAAAGACTGATTCTACCCATCGAATATCCATTTAATCATCACATATCTCCCTCCACCCAACACACACACACAAACACACACACACACATTCAAACATACATACATATATATATATATATATATATATATATATATATATATATATATATATATATAATGGAGTACAATTATCTGATGGTACATACAAACCTAGAACAAAAACAAGTTGTCAGTTTGAATGGGTAACCAAAATAATATTTGTAAATCAAGTATATGAAACCCTATCCAGAATGTCCAACAAGAGTTATGACCTTAAAGCTGAATCACCAGACCAACCCAGTACTGTGGAAATACTGTACTGTGGTGGTGAAGGGCTGGTCTATCACAGTGAGAGTTGAGCGTTCTCTGCCAAACCCATAGCTTTTTCAAATTGTTCCTTTCGCGTATATATTTTCTACATCTCAAGTGGCGGCGCCTCTTCTGTGGATTGACCTCTCTTGGCCGACTGGGAGCCAAAGCGTCACATTTTTTCCCTTGCTCCTCAATTTTCCATTCATAATTGTTAACCCGAAAAGTGCGATAAGCCTCACGGAAGTATGTGTATAGCGAATGTGATAGTGCCTCACTGAAGCATGACCATGAAAAATAAACCTACAAAACACCACAGGGGCTCTCAAACCCAAGGAATATGTCATTAGGTGAGATAATTCCCCTCTAGTACTGCTTACCACCCATCCTCATGCGTCTCAACCCTCCCCCCCACCCCGTTACCCACCCCTCCTTCCCCCCTCCTCAATTATCGGCTATTTGTCCTCATATTTCCCCCATTTATAGGTTATTTTTCGCACAAATTTCTCTCACGCAGTTTTGTACACAAGTGAGTCATTTAGATATCTTATGCAACACTGAGATCCCTCCCGCAGCCGTCAGTGTGCTGCTAGACGTTGCGAAGGGAGAATATATATGTCTCTCCCCCTCCCACCTCAGCATACGATCGGGCGGCGAAATTATATGTTTTTCACCAACCAATTGCTATTCCCACTACTTTTATCGCTCTTCAAGGTTAATAATATTATGTTCATCATATAAGTAAAAATGTGCACATGGAGAAGAAATAATTCTTTATATGGTAGATATAACAAATTATATCAGAATCAAAGGTAATTAATTCACATATAACTACGTTCGTCACAGTACAGTCTCGCGCTGCTCGAGTTTAGGGACATAGGGCCCTAGGTGGGGCTTCCGTGTCCCGGGCGTTTCTGCACCCTCCTCCGCCCCTTGCCTGGGAGTGGCTTCAGTTACCTGGGCATTCTTAGTGGTAAAGCTGAGAGGGTTCTGTGGGAGAGCTTGGTTATGGCCTTGGCCTTGCTCGGGACCTTGGGTCTGTTCATTCAGACAGCCTGGGGAACAACAACTGTACTGGTCTAGCAGTGAAGACCATTAACTCGTTCAGTACCGGTGCTGTTTTTTTAACTATATTCTGGCTACTAGTAAACAATTATATTTTATTTAAAAAGGGTCTCTAACAATTAACAGGCTTCGAATGATCTCCCTTAACCCTTTTTACTAACACAGAATCAACAGATTCTTCTTAAACTGCGCAAAATCGTCTATATATATATATATTATTATTTTTTTTTTTTGGTTCATAAGAGATTAATACTCAGTCTGGTATTGGTCCATCTGGTACTGATGGATTGTGGCTGGCTGGCTGGCTGGCTGGCTCTCTCTCTCTCTCTCTCTCTCTCTCTCTCTCTCTCTCTCTCTCTCTCTCTCTCTCTCTCTCTCTCTCTCTCTCTCTCTCTCTCCTCTCTCTCTCTCTCTCTCTCTCTCTCTCTCTCTCTCTCTCTCTCTCTCTCTCTCTCTCTCTCTCTCTCTCTCTCTCCTCTCTCTCTCTCTCTCTCTCTCTCTCTCTCTCTCTCTCTCTCTCTCTCTCTCTCTCTCTCTCTCTCTCTCTCTCTCTCTCTCTCTCTCTCTCTCTCTCTCTCTCTCTCTCTCTCTCTCTCGAGCTGAAGCCCTCCAGTTAATTGTTGTGGCACAAATGTTAATATATTTTGTTAACATGCTACGAGGCAGGCAGACGTGATATGGATGGTCGGTAGCAAATCTGACTGGTGATCAAAGGGTTGACAGTTTGATCCCAGGTCGTGCCATTGGTAGATGTCAAGAGTTTGGACACTGTAAAATAACGAGAATACAACTTGTCCAACATTCACCCCCACCAAGCATTTTTCCTCTCTGCCCACCACACCTCCAAGCCACAAGGAAGCAACCACCATAAACAACATACGTCAAGGCAGGCGTCCTTCTTCTTCTCAACCACACCACCACCATGATGAAGAAGCCAAGAAGGTCTACCCCAGGTACCACACCCCACCTCCAAGCAACAAGGAAACAACCACTATAAACAACATACATCCAGGCGCCTTTCTACCTTTCAACCACACCACCGAAATGACCGTGAGAAAAGGTATGACCACCACAGCAATTGTTAAGATCATCACTCATTTGGAAAACTGTTCTTACTATCACTGGACGAAAGACAGTTGGAAGATTTGGGACACCCCTACTGTGCTCTTATTAGTATTGATCTAGGTGCACTGGCATCCTATCGAGCTACTGCAAGAGAGATCTTTGTTGTTGTGGGTATCAACAAGGAAGCTTTATTAGACACTTCACTGGTTGTAACTAATATCCTTCCCTACCCCAACTGAAGCGCTATTGTGGATAAAGAAAGCTGCCATGGTTAGCGCTTTATCCGGGATAGAACAAACTAGGGCTTTGCGAGAAACCGTCTAACCAAAACTGCATTTGGCAGAGAGTCCTTCCAAGATAGAAATATCTTGGAGAAGGCCGCAATATCTCCATCAACCCCCAGTTCTGAAAGACTCTTATAACGGTCAGAGTAGTTAAGATTTGTTGGGTTACAAACAACTATCTTACGTTCGCTCGATAACGTGTGTTGATGCACTGGCATATTTACACACGATATTTAAGACCCAACACCAAGACTCTGGAAGTTCTGCAACAAAACTTTTATAAAGACCAGAGTAGTCCGTGAGCTCTCTCCTGCGTTAACTCGATTCTATTTTACATATGTACTGGCATATGGTAGGTATTATTCAAGGTCCAACTTCAAGAAATCAAGTACAACTGTTGTCAACTAGCCACGTCAGGATCACCACCACGGCCAACGCATCTACCGAAGACTTAAGTATCTACTCTACGAATATCAAGTGAAATTATTATACTGTTATCAATCCACAGGAGAAACAACTGTGAGAAGTTATCTATACTAAGTGTATTTAGGCGGAAGAAGTATAAATGATCAACAGTGAAAAGTAATATTGATACGACTATATATAAAGAAGTATTCTAGTGAAAGTGTATGCTACGATTCTATGCAATTTAATAACTACAGAAAGTACTAGTGACGCCCAAATAAATCAGGGAAATACTGATATCTATACCTTAATTAATAATACTGATATCTATACCTTAATTAATAATACTGATATCTATACCTTAATTAATAATACTGATATCTATACCTTAATTAATAATACTGATATCTATACCTTAATAAATAATACTGATATCTATACCTTAATTAATAATACTGATATCTATACCTTAATAAATAATACTGATATCTATACCTTAATAAATAATACTGATATCTATACCTTAATTAATAATACTGATATCTATAACTTAATAAATAATACTGATATCTATACCTTAATTAATAATACTGATATCTATACCTTAATAAATAATACTGATATCTATACCTTAATAAATAATACTGATATCTATACCTTAATTAATAATACTGATATCTATACCTTAATTAATAATACTGATATCTATAACTTAATAAATAATACTGATATCTATACCTTATACCTTAATTAATAGTAATAACCTAAATTATCGGGTGCGAGTGTAATACCTCGATCGTAGGGAGCACTTAACTATATTAGTAGAAATACCAGTCTATGGAGTAAAACACTTAGTGGAGCCTCGCTCGTGCGTCTTCTACTGTATATATTTAGTTCTTTACCATTATTCTAAGATTACGTATGCTATATCTTATTGTGAATAAATATAATATGAATGTACTTGTTGTTATAATTCGCCTCTATTACTTTCTGTTCATGTGTTCATAAAAAGTCGACTTCTCCAGTTAAGCAGAACCTACCTATTAAACCAATAAACCCCAATAAAAACTCTGGTCTAATGATTCGTGACAAATGTCCAATAAATTATGTGTAACAAGGGCGTTAAAAACTCAAGTAGCCTAGTAAGGAACATTAGGTCTGTTGTTGCTTGTTCTCCTTTGTATAGGGACCCGGGATATGATTACAAAAGGTAACTGAAACTCACAGCACGGCAAAGGACAATACAGGCGGCTACAAGTACACACAAACAACACACATGTACACACTATCAGCCTATACACACACACGTACACACAGAGATAATTAAGTTCAGACAGCTGTATGTTCCCCAATCACTCACACTCACACACACACTCACACACACACACACACACACACACACACACACACACACACACACACACACACACACACACACACACACACACACACACACACACACACACACACACACACACACACACACACACACACACACACACACACAACACACACACACACACACACACACACACACACACACACACACACACGGGGAAGAGACATTTGGGCAAGTCTCCTAACGGTGTAGCCTCTGTTCACCTAGCAGTATAAATAGGAACCTGGTGTAAGTGGACGAAGTTGTGACGTCCCATCTGGGGTTGGTGATCGGTTACAAGGTGAGATGGGTATCGTATTGCTCAACCTAAGCTACTGGTCAACCTAAGCCTTCGGGTGAGACTGGTACCGTACAGATTAACCCTAAGCCCTAAACATGCACAACAACACAAAAAGGTGGCTGGCCAACTTCCTAGCAGGCAGATGTGCACACGTATCTTTTTCCTTTTTTCCGGTCAGTCATCTAAAATTAGGAAAACTTTCCAAAACGGAGTCCCACAAGGATCCGTCCTATCGCCCGCACTCTTCAATCTGTACATGCACGATATAACTACACCCAATACGCCCCAAATAAACTTAGCCTCCTATGCAGATGACATAACACTCACATGCACACACCATGACCCAAAAAAAGCAACAGATCTCCTTCAACCCTATCTCAACACACTACATGGCTGGTGCACTACAACACAGATTTTTTAATCTAGCCCCAGCCAAATCCAACCGCCAAACCCTGCTCACAAGTTTGGACACGAATACATCCTCAACTCAACCATAAACAACACACCTTAACACATACACACACACCCCAAAATCCTAGGAGTAAACATATGATACTCATATGACATTCAAACAGCACACCACAACATTAAAAAGAAACTGACACCCCCAGACTTAACGCCCTCAGGTCACTTGCTCACACAAAATTGGACACAACAAAGAAACTACCACCACAGTTATATAAACAATAAATAAGATCAGTGATGGAATACGCAAGCCCAGCCTGGGCTTCTAACCTAGCTGAAACACATCATAAGACCTTACAGGGACTATTCAAAACAAAGCCCCTGAAGATCATTACAGGCTGCACAGCTACTGCACCCACAGATCACCTACATCAAGGAAAACCAAAATATCCTCAAAGTCAAAGACCATCTGGACATTAGAGGCACTCAATTCCTGGCAGCAGCCTCACGAAACCAAAGACCACCCACTAAACCTACATGGCAAACACCCACAGACACCAAGAAATATCAAAACACACACCCAGCACACGGTATCACACACAATTATTGTCCTCTCTCCCTCCCCCACACCCCGACACCACACTTCCAGAAGCACCATCCATACTCATATCTCTCACCGATCCATCCACTCACTCACACTCCAGCACACACACACGCAGCTGCATGCACGACCTCCCGAAATCCATCCTTCCGAATCCTCCCTTCCTCGCGAGGACAGAGTCCACCTGGCCAGGCTGAGATGCGGACACCATCCCAGCCCTCACTAGCTATCAGAAGAGACTGACTCCGTTGTCGACGCCTGCCCGGGATGTAACACAGCACCCCATACCATTAAACACATCATAGAAGACTGCATTTCACACAACCACTTACGCCAACAACACAATCTACACTCAATGAGAGCTCTGTGGGAAAGCCCGATCATGGCCATGGCCTTTCTCAGGGACTCGGGGCTGTTCGGCCAGGCAGCTTAGGGAACAACAACAACAACCCTAAGCCTTCGTTTCCAGATGTCGCCAATTGGCTAAAATACAGACCACACACACATCCACAGCCATTCCAATGATACATAAAACAATTAACATACATTTCACGCAATACATTCCCAGTTAAGGAGGTGCGATAATAATGAGCTTAGCTCGCATGGCATGGATTCCCCTTGACGAACAAGCAAGTGAATAACTATAGCAGCCTACACACACACACACACACTATAGCAGCCTACACACACACACACACTATAGCAGCCTACACACACACACACACTATAGCAGCCTACACACACACACACACACACTAGCAGCCTATACACACACACACACTATAGCAGCCTACACACACACACACACACACACTAGCAGCCTACACACACACACACTATAGCAGCCTACACACACACACACACACACACACTAGCAGCCTATACACACACACACACTAGCAGCCTATACACACACACACACTAGCAGCCTATACACACACACACACACACACTAGCAGCCTGCACACACAAACGTACACAATCAACCTACACACCTTTTGATCACCAGACCATAAACAATTATAACAGGAACCATTTATATATTTTTTAATATGTGTGTGTGGCAGTTGCATCAAAAGGTTATACTAATTCACTGGACCTATACAACTAATTCACTGGACCTATACAACTAATTCACTGGACCTATACGACTAATTCACTGGACCTATACGACTAATTCACTGGACCTATACAACTAATTCACTGGACCTATACAACTAATTCACTGGACCTATACGACTAATTCACTGGACCTATACGACTAATTCACTGGACCTATACAACTAATTCACTGGACCTATACAACTAATTCACTGGACCTATACAACTAATTCACTGGACCTATACAACTATTCACTGGACCTATACAACTAATTCACTGGACCTATACAACTAATTCACTGGACCTATACAACTAATTCACTGGACCTATACAACTAATTCACTGGACCTATACAACTAATTCACTGGACCTATACAACTAATTCACTGGACCTATACAACTAATTCACTGGACCTATACAACTAATTCTCAGTGTATGTTGTACGTTTTGTTTGAAGACTTGAATGACGTGAATTAATTAAAATTAAAATGTAAAACTTGCAAAATAACAAAACCAAAACAGGGACGACACAATTTAATGAAAAAAAAACTAATCAAAATCGCTACTTGGAAATAACGCTTTAGCAAAATATAATTATGAAATAAAAGAATGAACACAATCCACCACATACTGTAGGGTGTACGGTCGCGCTAATAAGTCATTACGCTGTCATTACGTTTGGCTTGCTCTGTGCTGTATTAATGTCTGTCATACGTTGAATAGGGTGGGTAGGTGTAGGAACATGTGTTTATATTTCACTCGATATGAAGAAATGAAGCTTAAACATTAACCTTCTAAAAATAATGTGTTGACCCTTTCAATAATAAACCTATTGACAAATATACCAAAATAGTAAATCACTCCAGACTATCGGAAACAATAATTATTACCAAATATTAACCTTATAAATATTCAACAAAAACCTAATATAACTACTCGTGCCAACAAAAACATCCTTGTCATATTAAATCCCAAATAATTTAGCTCATAAAGCCATGGAATAAAATGTCTAGCAAAAACTATGATTTTTGTTTAATTCGGGAAAGATTGCAACCAATTAGTTTTTTCCTGAATCACAGAAAATGATAGCTTGTCCACCAACTCAATAGTATTTTTATTGGCTGACTAATTTGAGCTAGTTATGAGTTTCAGACTTTATCTATCTACTGATCTATCTAACATCTATATCTATCTAATCATCTATATCTCTCTCTCCAATACATCCACACACACACACACAAACACACACACACACACACACACACACACACACACACACACACACACACACACACACGTATGTATTCTACTCCCAGCCGGGCTCGAACCACCAACAGTCAGGACAAGTGTCCATGCTTTAATCCACTACACCATGGTGTGATAAAGAATACTTAAACCTTGGTGCAATGCATAAGTGTGTTAATTTTCGGTGTGAGCGTCCTGGGTTCGAATCCCCGGACTGCCACATGTGTTTGTTAATTTCATTAATCGAGTTTAGGAGTAAAGTTGGTTGGTGGAGAGAAGATATACAGTATATAATAATCTATCTATATAATATTTTCGATTGTCTGTGTGTGTATCTGTTCTTAACCCGCTGAGCCCCAGCTAGTTAGTAATAAATGTACCACCAGGGCCCAGAGGGTTGAACAATTTTTTTTTCCAGAAACAATAGCGAATGGGTTAGGAATGAAGGAAAAACCACGAAAAACCGATCAAAAAGCTCAAAAAATGGTCCTACAGAGCCCCCGAAAACGGATTTTACAAGGGAAAAAATTGAAGGCAATTTCCCCCCCCAAAAAAAAATGTGCGTGCTCACGCTCACGCGGTTGGACTTTGAGAGTTTTCAACCATCGGCATGGTTGCGTGGGATACTTACACAGTTCCCATACAAATCTGAGCCCTCTAGGTGCCATAGGACCGAAGTAATTAACCTGGACGCAACCATTGCGTCGCTGGGTTCTGGTGATCGAACATTGCAGAAGCAACACGTGCGACACTGGGTCTCAGCCGGTTAATAGGCGGCCGCAGTTTTGGACCTGGGGAGCTGAAACTTTGCATGTGGGTGTCAATTGACCTGGGTCAGATCATAGAGGGGGCGAGGCCACGATCGGAGGTCGTTTCGAGGCTGAAATTGAAAAAAAAAAAAAAAAAAAATGAAAAAAAATGGCCGTTTGGGGCAGAAGGAGGGCTCCGATCGAAAAGGTGTATGGAACGAAAGTTGTTCGCAGCACCCCAAACTGGGGGTACGGATGAGGTCAGATCCAAAATCGGAGGTCATTTAGCGGCCGAAATCGAGGTCGCCGTTTAATGAGGCACAGGGAGGTCGAGGCCGGTGATTATGGTAGTAGTAGTATTGTGATGATTGTGGTAGTAGTGATTGATGATGGCAATTATGGTAGTAGTAGCAGTGGTGGTAGTAGTGATGGTGATTATGGTGATTACCCGGGCAACGCCGGGTACCCCTGCTAGTATATATATACTGTATATATAGTGTATATACTTAAATTCAAAGACGCTCCAGGATGGTTATCAGTCAGCCACTCTAACAGTCAGTCAGTCAGTCAAATTACTTACATCAATGGGACAGTCAGTTAGTCAGTCACTCAGTCAAATTACTCACCACATCAAAGGGAATCTATTAACAGTCAGTCAGCCAGCCAGTCAGTCAAATTACCCACCACATCAAAGGGACTAAATTGTCAGTCAGTCAGCCACCCACCCAGTCAGCCACCCAGTCAGTCAGTCAAATTACTCGCCGCATCAAAGGGAATCTATTAACAGTCAGTCAGCCAGCCAGTCAGTCAAATTACCCACCACATCAAAGGGACTAAATTGTCAGTCAGTCAGCCACCCACCCAGTCAGCCACCCAGTCAGTCAGTCAGTCAAATTACTCGCCGCATCAAAGGGACTCTTTTATCAATCAGTCAGTCAGTCAGTCACCCAGTCAGTCAGTCAAATTACTCACCACATCAAAGGAACTCTATTATCAGTCAGCCACCCAATCAGTCAGCCACCCAGTCACTCAGTCAGTCACTCAGTCAAATTACTCGCCACATCAAAGGGACTCTATTCACTTTGTTCAACTTCAGGAAGAGAAAAAGTTTGTGACATATTTCCCTGCACGGAAATGTAGAATTGTGTGTGAGAGAGAGAGAGAGAGAGAGAGAGAGAGAGAGAGAGAGAGAGAGAGAGAGAGAGAGAGAGAGAGAGACAGAGACAGATTGAGGGTGTGTGTGTGTGAGTGAATGAGAGAGAGAGTGAAAGATTGAGAGTGTGTGTGTGTGAGTGAATGAGAGAGTAAGAGAGAGAGAGTGTGAGTGTGTCAGAGAGAGAGAGAAGGTAATGTTTAATATTCCTCAATGTAAAACTATAGAAAGGAATCCATGTTAGAATGTGTAACTGTCTTCTTAAACTGAATGATCTTCTTAAGGGGGGTCACCTGCTTTTTCTCTCTTTCTCTGGCTTGTATCCATTCGGCCCCATTCAGCCAACTGTTTTAAGATGTTTATCCCCATCCAGGTGTCGATTTCTTCCTGGCGAGCAATAGCGAGCCAGCATTGTATGGAGAAATCCAGCTTCGCCGGAGACATTTTTCTATCGAAAAATGTACAAATTTAGCTTGCTGTAAAAAAAGAAAATATATATATGCTGGCTCGCTCCCGCTCGCCAGGAAAATATTGACACCTGGATGGAAGTAAATGCCTTAAAACAGTAGGCTGAATGGGGCCGAATGGATACAAGCCAAAGAGAGAGGGAGGGAAAGACAAAAAAAGTGAGGTGGGTTCCCTTAACCTAACCTGACCCAACAGAGGGAGAAGCAGTTAGAGAAAGCCAATACTGAACTTGTAATTTCTTGTAATTTCCTGAAAAATGACTGCAAGGCACAAAATGAGGAAATACAACAACTTAGGAATGAAATATCAACAATGAAAGCAAATGATGAAATTAAGCAGGCGACTTGACTGCCAAGAAGACTAATCAAGACGAAATAACATACGAATAGATGGGTTAGATGAAAGCCCGTACGAGACCTGGGAGCAGACACAGGAAAAAGTGAGACGTCTACTGCAGGAGAAGATGAACATCGTCGAGGTAAAACTTGAGAGATCACATCGAGTGGGAGAAGTGTTTCGAGGCCGCACAAACTGTGCCGTTAAGCCTCATACAGTGACGGCACGCTTTTCAAATTACTCGGATCGCCAACAAGTTTTTCAAAACTCTGAAAAGCTGAAAGACACGGATATATTAATAAACGAAGATATGTGTGAAGCCTCGGTCGAAGCTCGAAGAAAACAACTACCTGATCTGAAAAAAGCTCATCAAGAAGGCAAAATCGCATATTTTCGACACACGAAATTAGTTATTCATGAGCGGAAAGAAAGGGAGACCGGGCAACGTGGGAGTATGAATCATCGTGCCAACCCTGCCCCGTCCCTGGACCCTAACGGTGGGACTCATCGCCTTGCTTCGGATCCATCCCTTCGAACAGTGGATGAAGCTCATCAACCCTCCTCTGACCCACCACATGAACCAAGCAGTGAAGTTCCTCACGCCACCCCAGGTCGGGCCAACGAACCGGGCAGCGAGGTTCTCCAAGCTACTTCAGACTCTCAGTTGGAACCTGTCGGCGGGGTTCACTCTCATGTCGACCCGGCCCCGCCCCAGGAACCCTACAGTGGGAGTGCAGGAGGAGCCATTCATAAGGACAAGGGAGGGAGACCCAAGCGTCGCCCCAAAAATAAGTAAAAAAGTATCATGATAAAAAATTACACAATAAAATCTCAAATTTATTATGTAAAATGACTCAACTACATAACTTATCCTTACTACCTTTTGCAAAGCTAAATGACGCCGAATTTCATTGTTTGTTCTATCTATCTATCTATTGCCTGACGCCGTGATCCCCGAAGGGGTGGCCACGAACGAACCGCCCCCATGCACCTCTGTCCCCAGTCAGTCGACGCCCCTCCCCCCAACCAGCACCGCCTTCGTTCATGTAGTTCCTCACTCCATCCTTCCACCTCATATTCGGTCTACTTCTCCCCCTCTGTCCCTCCACCTCGCTCTCGTACACCCTCTTAGTCATTCTCTCGCTTTCCATACGTTCCATATGGCCGAACCATCTCAAGTTGTTCCTTTTCACACTTTCCAGCACATCTACCTCCACACCACACCTCCTTCTTACTTCCTCATTAGTCTGTCTATCCCTCCATGTAACTCCGCACGCACTCCTTAAGTAATTAATTTCCACTGCTCTCACTCTTGGTCTGAGTCTCTCAACCAACGTCCATGCTTCGCTTCCGTAAGTCAGTGTCGGGATTACCACACTGTCATGCAAGGACTTCTTCACTTCCATACTGACCACCCTATTTCTTGTTACTGCTTTTAGCGTTCCTACAACCCTCTTCCCCTGTTGTACCCTCTCCCGCACCTCTTCATCCATAGTCCCATCTTTACTCAACACACTGCCCAGATACTTAAAAGAGTTGACGATCTCCATAGCCTGACCGTTCAGCTTCACCTCACACTCTGTGACTTCACCCCTTTCGAAGACCATAACCTTGCTCTTCCCCGTATTTACCTTCAAATTCCGTTTTTCGCACACTGTTCCAAACTCATTTACCAGACCCTGCAACTCCCATTCATTATCACTCATCAGAACTGTATCATCCGCAAACAGCAGTATAGGTAGCTTCCACTCAATTCCCTCCCTTTTCAGCGATACACCAACATCCACTGCTCTTGATAGTATTTCTTTCATAACTCCATCCATATATACAGTAAACAACCACGGGGACATCACACACCCCTGTTTCAAACCAACATTCAGGTCAAAGAACTCGCTCTGCTCACTCTCCACACGTACTGCCGCCTTTGCACCCTCATACATCCTCATACATTGTTTGTTCAATCGTGATAATAAAATCAGTTTACCATTCGATTTCTTTTGTAAATTAGATATTTTTTTTCTAAGTAGGAAGGATAATGATGACTTCCTCGACTCTTCCGATCCCAACAATCTCATACTGAATTTAATACAATCTATACCAAAATCAAACCACTATCACCAAAACGAAGCAGAGGAGCTCATCGGCAACTATAGATCACCATTTGTTTTACTCTTTAATAACATAAGCAGCATTCCACAAAATGGTTTAAGTTTTCTTCGTAGCCACTTAAATTCCTTGGAGAAAAATATTAGCGCAATAGGTTTTTGTGAGACTAGACTGACGAACAATATAGAACAAATCTATAATATAGATGGATATAAACTATTTACAAATAACAGGGGAACTCGAGGAGGAGGAGTGTGTCTGTACATAAAGGATAGTTTTAATGCTCAAAGAGTTGAACAATTATGCTTTATGACTGAATCTCTTGAATCTATATATATTTGTTAAGTATGAGATAGGAAATATATATTATCTTACAGGTGTTGTTTATAGAAGCCCAAGTTCTAGCTTAACCGGGTTTAATTAAATGCTTGACGATCTTTTGAATGTTATAACAATAAAGAAGAGCAGATGCTACATTCTAGGTGACTTCAACACAGATCTACATTCTAGGTGACTTCAACACAGATGCTACATTCTAGGTGACTTCAACACAGATCTACATTCTAGGTGACTTCAACACAGATCTTCTAAAGTATCAACAGTCTACCAGTGTTAAACAATATGTGAATAAGTTTTCATGTCATGGTTTTTACCCGTGTATCAATAAAGCCACAAGAGTAGGCGGTACGAGTGCTACACTAATTGACCATATCTGGACGAATTACTCTGAAAATAGTGGAATTTTGTTGACTGATGTATCTGACCATTTTTCTCCATTTATTGTAACCTCAATGACTGTTAAACCTCACACCAGTCGTATAGATATAACTTTTAAAGATTATAAGAACATAGATACAGATGCCCTAAATGAATCCATGAGAGTGGCTCTACAATGGGTTTCCCTAGATAATAAAGGAAATGTTTTGTATAATTGTTTATCACAATGTATTATTGGTGTCATAAATAAGTGTGTGCATACAAAAAAGATAACCTTGCAGAATAAAGGTAACAACAAACCATGGATTACTAAGGAGCTAAAATAACATATAGAGCAATGCATGTAATGTACAGAAAGTTTATTAAAAAACCTATAACGTACGGTGAAGCCTATCGTAAATATAGGAACCAAATAAATAACATGTTGAAAAGTGCCAAAGTTATATATTTCCAAACAAAACTTGCCAAGGTTGCGGGAGACGGCAAACAAACTTGGGGAGTAATTAATCAACTATTATAAAAGAATCCCGTTAAAAAGAATGTAATTAAACAAATAAGCTACGATGACCGATGACCGACCATGCTATTCATGTAGCATGAATAGGCTAGATGGGCCAAGTAATAGGGAAGTGTACGAGTCCTTTGGAATGGAAGAGCAGGCTTTGGGCATTGATTGTGGTGTGGTTGAGTGGATAAAGAGAAGTACTTTGAGGTGGTATGGTCATGTTCAGAGAATGGATGAAGACAGAATGCCAAGAAAGATATATGGGAGTCAGGTGAGTGGAACCGCTAGTAGTGGAAGACCACCTATGGTATGGGAAAAGAAAGTGAAAAAATATATTGAAGAAAAACTTCCACGTAGTGGAAGGGGCATTGTGGCACGGGCAAGGGAGGCATGTCTTGACAAAGTAGCTTGGAGACGTTTCTGTCATGGCCATCCTCTAGTGGGGGTTTCCCAGGGGGAAGCAAGGCGTCGGAGATGATGATGATGATGATGACCGAATAGAGAGTGACCCATCAATTATTTGTAACCACTTCAACACACATTTCTCAACAGTTGGAAGTAAATTAGCAAGCGAATTACCAGCATGTGAAATATCTCCAATGCAGTTTATGGCAGGCAATTATCCTGATATGGAATTTACTCCAACCACAACTGACGAAATAATCAAAGTAATTCAATCCTTAAAGGATTCTAGCCCAGGCAGTGATGATATTCATGTTAAAGTTATAAAACTAGCAGCGCATACATTAGCACCAATTGTATCCAGGCTAATAAACAACTCATTTAATACAGGCTCATTTCCGCATCTTTTGAAACTAGCTAAAGTAATACCAATCTATAAAAACGGAGATCAACAAAATATTGCAAATTATCGCCCAATATCCATACTCCCTGTGATCGGCAAAATTATCAATTTTGTTTTTTTATAATAGGCTTATAAATTTTTTAGAATAAAATAATATACTAACTACAAATCAGTTTGGTTTCCGGAAAAAACTTGTCACCTCAATCAGCCCTACTAAAAATGTTAAGTAAAATTATCAATTCATTGGACAATAAACACTACACGATAGGAATTTTCCTAGACCTAAGCAAAGCTTTCGACACCATTGACCATACCATTCTATTAAGTAAATTACATCACTATGGAGTTCGAAACAATGTCTTAGATTGGTTCAGAAGCTATCTATCAGGTAGACAGCAGTATACATTAATTAATGACACAAATTCTTCATGTAAAAATATAAATACAGGGGTACCTCAAGGTTCAATACTGGGTCCACTCCTCTTCCTTATTTATGTAAATGATAATATACACTCTTCAAAAATATTAGAATGTGTAGTGTTTGCGGATGATGCAAGTGTATTCAAATCGGGGCCAAGTCTGGAAACACTTGCTCTTGATGTAAACATAGAATTTAATAAACTTTATAATTTGTTAATAACAAATAAACTCTCTCTGAATATTTCGAAAACTCATTATGTTATATTTATGGGAAACAAAAAGGTTGCAGATAATATCAAAATACAAATTAGAGATCACGAACTTCAGAGACACTTTTCAACAAAGGTCTTAGGGGTATATATTGATAGTAGACTAAACTGGAGAACACATACAGAGTACATTCACGGGAATGCAATATTGCATGGTTGTCTGCCGCAAAGATGATTGTTCGTCCTTTGGAGTTACTTTAAAAAAAAAAAAAAAATGTAAGAATAATTGCAGGGGCTGTCTACTATGACCACACAAATATACTTTTTAAAGAATTATGTCTATTAAAAATTGAAAATATCCATACACTGGAATCTCTAAAATTCGTCCAGTCAACTTTATTATAGGCAGATTATCACTTTCAATAGTGCCTCTAACATTCACAATTTGAACACTAGAAATCAAAATCAATTAAGACCACAGGCCGTAGCTCGATTGCTAGAGCATTCGCCTGCTAACCGTGAGGTTGACGGTTCGAACCTCGAGCCAGCCAGTGAGTTATTGGCAGATGTCAGTGCTGTTGGTGAACGGCGTGGTCTAGCAATCTGTGGCAACTATTCACTAAGTCACTGATTCATCAGGGCACCCACCCTAGCCTTGCTATTCAGCAGGGAGTGTATGGTGGTAAAAACTGCATCATCACCACCAAAACCAAAGAGTGAATTAAGTAAAAAGTTAATTTCCTACTCTGGATGTAAAGAATGGAATAGTCTGCCCCAAAACTTGAAAGAAATAGTTGATAAGACAACTTTTAAGATTAATACAAAAAAATATATTCTACTGTAAGTACTTACCGGTACTAAAATGTTGTTGTTGTTGTTGTTCCCCAAGCTGCCTGGCCAAACAGCCCCAAGGCCCTGAGCAAGGCCAAGGCCATAACCGAGCGCCCCCACAGAAATGTAAATGCAATGCTAAAATATTTAACCACACTATATTAGTATGACCTCAACGTTCACGTAATATGAAAACATGTTTTTGGTTGAATTACTTGAACATCATAAATATAATGTATTATTAATAAAGTGTATATATAAATACGTTTATATATGTATGTGTATAGTTTATATTTTTGACTCTAAGTAGACAAGAATTAATTATTATGTACGTGTAGCCAATAAATCACAATATAAGGTATTTTAACATTCTCAGTGTCATGTACTCATCAAGGAAGTACCAAGAATATTCATAGACCAGTCAATGTACACCAGGACCCACCACTAATTGCAACAGAAACGAAACCTGTTGGGATTTGTTCAGTAGGGTACCCTTCATGATATACTAAAAGTCCCACAATTTTTTTTTGAGTGGATCAATATTTTTATCAGGGTTGAACTTTTGGATTTCTGGATTTATTTTTTATTTTTTTTTTTTTTAAATTTCATTTTTGGTGCATGTATGACATCAGTATAGGTAGTAATATTCATAACTACATGTATGCTTTCCCTTAAGGTTTGTCTTTAGGCCTATATTAATATTCAATCATTTTCTTTTCAGGGTCATAATGGCAGACTGCGTCTTTTGTAAGAAGAAACTGACAGAGGGAGCAACAGTCACACTGGGTGATAAAGGTTGTGAAGGCATAGCAAAAGCAAGTATTCAACGTGAATCCAGTGTTGTGGTGAAACCGGGTGATGTTGTTCACGCAGAATGTCGAAAAATGTTTTGTCATCCGAGTGAAATAGAACGGTTCAAGCGGAAACGTTCTTCAGACAGTGAAACAGTGCCCACTCTTCGCTCCAAAGAATCATTTTCATACAAGGACCACTGTTTGTTCTGTGGAACAGGAAACAAATATGGCAGAAAGATTTTTGTTTGTTTTACTTAATTCCTGTTTTGACATTAGGTTTTGACAGCACTATTATTAAGGTTTGTGATGACTGTCAGGATGACTGGGCAGAGAAGGTAAAAGGCAGGGTGTTGTTTGCACAAGACCTCCATGCAGCTGATGCTGTATACCACCAAGCCTACAGTGTGAACTTCCGAACAGGAAAAGGGATTCCTCAGTTCGTTGATGTTAAGAGCCTTTAAAAAAAGCGGAAAGTAGGGAGACCATCGGATACAGTTAGGGCTGATGCTTTTCAAAGGGTGACGTCTTTCCTGGAGGAGAACGACGTAGGTAGTAGGGTAGGCAGCCCCGCCCAGGGAAGTACTACCGCCAAGGTTTCGGGAGACTCATTCCATTTTCTCTCCCAGGCCTTGGTAGCTGGATACATATCTTTCTGCCTCACACATCAGGGGTATCAGGAAAACCCTCTTTATATAACATACACATCCAACTTCACGACATTGCCCTACATTGCTATCCTCTTTCCATAAAACACTACTCTTCCCACTACATATCATACATGTAACACCATACACCTTACCCAATAAATATGGCAGTACAATTGTTAAGAGCAAACCTGGTGGTCCCTCGGATATCCACCCCCGGCAGGGTTGGGTCATTGACACAGGGCCCTCCCGGTCGTCATCATGCGACTGTGTCAAGAGCATTGCAACGTCCCAAAGCTGCTCGTCGGTGCAGCTTTTTCTTTAGCAATATAAGGGGACTTCACTCTAACATCAATTCTGTACACCAATTTCTTCAAGCAGAATCCCCTACTCTCCTTTTTTTGACAGAGACTCAAGTAACATCCACATCTGACACGTCTAGATTTTATTTTCCAGGTAATAAACTGCTCCAAAATTTTGCTTCGCAAAATCTGAAATTGCCCTGGAGGAGGTTACTAGTTTCAATTGTCCCTATTTTGATTATTCTATATACAAATTAATTTCTGCTGGTAAATTTAAATACATATGTTGCATCTACCGTTCCCCAAATACTCCTCCAGAGCAAAGCCTTTTTGATTCTCTGTCCTCACAACTCAGTGTCCTCAACTTAAATGCTTCTTCTGAAATCACTGTGTTGGGTGATTTTAATGTCCATAATGTTGAATGGCTCACTCATTCAGCCAGGACTGATGATGCTGGTCTTGAATGTGAGCTATTTGCAGACTCATTTAATCTCACTCAACTAGTCAACCAACCCACCCGTGTACCAGATAATCCTAATCATAATTCCCACCTACTGGACTTATTTTTAACAACCAATTCAGAAAATTATGATGTTACAGTGAGGTCCCCGCTTGGATCTTCTGATCACTGTCTGATACAGGCCACCTGTCTATCACCTACCACACCTTCCCACTCTGAACCTGTTTTGGTGACTAAATGGCATTACGATAGGGCAGACTGGGAGGGTCTTCAAGGTTTCTTTATTGATATTCCCTGGACCTCTTTCTTTTCTAATGATGCACACTCCACCTTGAGCCACATACAAGATTTTGTAAAAATTGGAATGGAAACTTTTATTCCTCATCAAAAGTACAGTAAAAGATCTAATTCACCTAAATGGTTTGACCATAATTGTGCTAGAGTAACTGAACAAAAAGCAATAGCCTACAATGCATACACAAGATCAAGAACACATGAAGCCTTTAATTACTTTAGAAACATCAGAAATCATGCCAAAACTGTATTAAACCTAACTAAATCAAACTTTCTCCACAAGCAGGCAAATAAACTTCTAAATAATCCAAATGATAACAAAATATTTTGGTCTACTCTTAACTCATTTAAATCCAACTTCACTACTGCTTCATCCATTCCACCATTAAAATCTCCGACTGGCAATCTTGTAAGTGACCCACGAGGTAAAGCTAACCTTCTTGCGGATATTTTCTCCACCAACTCAACCTTAGATGAAATAAATCAAGATGTCCCTGTACTTAATTTTAATTTGCCTGAAATTCCCTCACTTAAGATCCACACCAGACATGTCAAAACTATTTTGCAGAATCTCTCAGTAGATAAGGCTCCTGGTCCAGATGAAATTCCTCCAATAGTACTTAAGAATTGCTCCTTGGTGCTCGCTCCTGTATTGGCAAATTTTTCCGTCTGTGTACTCATACCTCATGCTTCCCAGTACCCTGGAAAGAAGCAAACATCCATCCAGTTCCTAAAAAAGGTGCCTCTTCAGATCCATCAAACTACAGACCAAATAGCTATAACTTCCACTCTTGGTAAAGTCTTTGAAATTATATTAAATAATCACATAATTAAGCATCTTGAGAATAATAAATTAATCAGTGATAGGCAATATGGTTTTAGACGATGTCGATCAACTGCAGACATGCTTTGCCTTCTTACGCATCAAATCAACCAAGCTACAGACCAACATGGTGAAACACATACAATAGCACTGGATATATCAAAGGCATTTGATAGAGTCTGGCATCAATCCTTATTGTCGAAGATGTCACACTACGGCCTTGCATCATTAGTTCCACTAATTTCTTCTTATCTTCATAACAGAAAAATATGTGTAATGGTAGATGGCCTTTATTCTCAATTTCACTCAATAAATGCTGGTGTTCCCCAGGGATCAGTTTTGGCCCCAATTCTGTTCCTCATTCATATCAATGATCTCATATCTACCACTCATAATCCAATACATTCCTACGCAGATGACTCAACACTCCACAGTTCCTTCACATTTACCAATTCTTTCACCCAACCCGATCTTATAAATTCAAAAATAAACACTGCAATTTCTCTGAACCAGGACCTTTCTAGAATTAATGGATGGGGACAAAAGAATCTAGTTTCCTTTAATGCACAGAAAACCAAGTACATTCAATTTTCTAACCGACAGAATCTCACTGACTCCCATATATTTTTTAATGATGTAAATATTCCCACTTCCCCTAGTATTGACATTCTCGGTGTAACATTAACTACTAACTTGAGCTGGACACATTATGTTAGAAGCATTGCTAAGAATGCCTCTAAAAAACTGGGACTCCTGTACAGAGTTCGAGAATTCTTCACTGACGAGCAGTTGGCCGTGATATATAAAAGTCATGTGCGTTCTCAGATGGATTACTGTTCACCTCTGTGGGGTGGAAGTGGAGTGGTTGCATTGAGGCAGTTGGACAAAATTCAAAATAAAGCTATTAGATTAATCAATAACCCTGTAATCACACAGGACCTTCCTACATTATCCATACGAAGAAACGTTGCATCCCTTGCATTATTCTACAGATATTTTCACAGCAATTGTTCCGAGGAACTTGCTTCAATTGTGCCGCCTCTCCACATCTTTCCCCGTAGAACTAGGGCAGCTGAGAGCGCCCATGAATTTACACTTTCTCCTCCACAATGCAGAACTTCTGCTTATCAGAATTCATTTATCCCCAGAGCTACTACTCTTTGGAATTCACTTCCCTCGAATTGCTTTCCACAAACTTACAATCTACAAATGTTTAAATCCAGTTGTTACAAACATTTTATGAATGGAGGATGCCTTTAGGCACATGGACCTTTTTGTTTTATCTGTGTTTTTCCTTCCTCCATTCATTGTCTCTTTAAAAAAAAAACAGATGACGATTAATGCTCTAATGAACAAAATGAAGGAGTTCCTGGAGGACACCAATCTGGAACCTTATGGTTTTACTCACATGAAAGAGAAACTTATTGATCATTTTGGAAATAGAATAATAATAACTGATATCAATGGTATTCAAAATATTGTGACATTCCGAGGTACTGTTTCTGTGATCCTGAACGACTTCTATAAACAGCCCAAGGATAGTGATCCAGAAGCGGAGAAGTTGAGACTGATAGAAACTGCGGCCAACCTCATTAAAAGTGATGTTAAGTCAGTTGTACAACTGAAGGACACTTACCCAACTAGTCTTTCTATGAGTGATATCTCAGAAGCTACTAACTATATTTCAGAGTCACTAAGCTTACTACTGAACACCGTTTTTGCTGGAAAAAATAAACGGTTGAAGATGTGCTCATTGGGGCAAGCGATAATGCAGGCTGCCCACCCCAGAGTTATGACTGCACCATTGCAATTAGGTCTAGGTGTGCAAATGCATTCGCATTTTGCCTCAAGATTTCTGATTGACACACTGAATGCCCATGGATTCTGTAGTTCATATTCAGAGGTGCAAAAATATGAACGGAGTGCAGCTGTCAACCAGGGATTGGACATTCCAGAGTTCCTCCCTGGGCAGTCTGTTCAATATGTGGCCGACAACGTGGATCATGACACTAGGACTCTTGACGGCTCTGGGACATTCCACGGAATGGGTATTATGGCAGTTGTAACACCCAAATGTGATGTCACCTCTGTGGTAAAACGTGTGTCTGTGACAGCAGAGGAGATCGCTGCTGTAGGACACATCAGCATTAAGAAAATCATATCACTTGGTGATGATCTTGCTAATATCAAGTATGAAGCTCTACCAGAGGAACCCAAACACACGGAAAGCCCCAAGGTAGATCTCCTGTGGAAAACGTCCCTGTCAGTCCGGTTACCAAGACCAGCATGGTCAGGATACATGCAAATGGTAAACAACGGAGACCACCCAGGACAGTCATCCACCATGTTCCTTCCCATGATTGATATGAACCCGAGTGACATGACGTGTGTCAACTCAACTTTACACTTCGTTGCAGAGCATGCCAAGCGCTATGGAGCAACACCAGTGCTCACTTTTGACCAGCCGTTGTGGTTCAAGGCAACTCAAATTGTGGAAAGTGCTGGAGAGGACAGTGATCTGCATCCGATTATTTTAAGACTTGGGGGATTTCACGCACTAATGAGCTTTCTGGGTAGCATTGGGCACTTGATGAGAGGAACAGGCCTTCAAGATATCTTGGAAGTGATCTTCGCTGGGAACACTGTTACCCATATTTTCACTGGACACGCAGTTGCTCGTGCCATTCGTGGTCATCTCCTTGTAGATTCCGTCCTTCACACACTTCTCTTGAGCAGCCTGTTGGGGATCAAGTTGTCTTTATCTAATGACAATGTGCCACTGGAATTGGAGACAATAGGGAACCTCTATGATGATCTCCTCTCTGGTGAAATCACGCTCAGTGATGTAGAATCATCTTTGTACCTGCAGGATCTACAACAGAAACTTGAGACACACAAGGACATGTTGGAATCGAGCTACCGTACTGCACGTCTGTGGCTGCAATACATGGAGATGATAGACATCATGAGGTCATTCATGCGATCAGAACGAATCGGAGATTGGTCCCTCAATCTGGAGACGATGCAAGCCATGCTTCCGTACTTAGCTGCCTCCGGCCATAACTTGTACACGAAGTCATTGCACCTCTATCTGCAGAAAATGACAAAACTGGAAGACACACACCCCAATGTCTACCAACAGTTCACCCAGGGACTACATGTAGTCAGGAGGAGTGACCGCTTCTGGGCAGGGTTGTCTCCAGACCTGGTGATCGAACAGGCACTTATGAGAAGTCTGAAGACGAGTGGAGGTCTCACCAGAGGGAGGGGAATGACGGAAACCCAAAGACTGGTTTCGTGTCTTTCAAGGCCAGTTTGTGCAGAAGTAAACATGGCAATGCAACAGCTAACATCCATCACATACCAGACGAGTGAACAGCATAAAGACATATCACAAGCTCGGCAAACAAGGGACAGTAGTGACTGTAGCACATTGCTGTCCTCCATTGACTGGAGGTCTCCATTCGAAGCAGACTCATCCCTCTACAACATAGTCAGCGGAATCTCGGCTGGTTCCGAGGTTAATGTGGATGATGCAAAAAGGATCGGATATGACATTCTTAATAAAATGGTTGGACAACATGTGGTCAAGTACAGTTTCAAAAGGAAAGCCCAAGCTGTGACTTTTGACTCTTAAGTCTGCAGTCAAGATAGGTGATGAGGAAGTACAGATTGATCCTCTTCTTCTGTTTCAACGACTCATCATTGCAGGATCTCAGGCAAATGATCTTCCGAATGCCCTCACCTATGAGCTCTGCAACTACCCACCTGCCTTGTTCGAAGGGAAGGGAAAGCTCCTGAAAGCTGTGAAGGCACAACTAGCTGATGCCATCTGGTCCGAGGTACCACACAACCCAGCACCATGTCAAAATATCACATACGTCCTTGATGGAGGTGCTCTTCTCCATCGCATTCCATGGCAACTTGGTGAAACATACGACAAGATATTGCAGGACTATACCAGATATGTTACAAAACACTATGGTCAGGCAGTGGTGGTGTTTGATGGTTATGAGGCGGGACCTTCAACAAAAGACAGCACACACCAGCGTCGAGTGGAGTGTGAGGGTAGGAAGGTGACATTCCATCTGTCCACGAAACTCCAGTTAAAAAAGAAGGAATTCCTCTCAAACAGAGAACAAGCAACGATTTCTTGAACTTTTGGGAGATGCCCTGGCCAAAGAAGGCTGTGAAGTTATCCATGCCAGAGGGGATGCAGATACTCTTATTGTCCAAACTGCAGTGAGAATCTCTGAGGACAGAGAAACTGTGTTAGTCGGAGACGACACAGACCTACTTGTTCTCCTCATCCACCTTGCAGGAGAAAACAAACATGACATCCACTTCCGACCTGAACCAAAGAAAGGAGCAGAAGTCAGGTGCATGGGTGTTAATTCGATCAAGCATAAGCTTGGGGTCCACGTTTGCAGGCATATTCTCTTTGTGCATGCTTTCTTGGAGTGTGATACCACATTCAGGGTTTTTGGGATCGGGAAAGCGGCAGGTTTCAAACTTATTCAAGACAGGGAGGCATTTCAGGAACAGGCGAACGTGTTCAGGAGTAAAAGGGCAACAAAGGACGACATCATCACGGCTGGTGAGAAGGCAATGGCCATTGTCTATAAGTGGAACCCCAGCGACTCCCTCGATGATGTTAGATATCGCCGATTCCAAGCCCTTGTCACCACGAGAAATAAGGCAGTTCTTCCTAACATGTTGCCACCAATATCAGCAGCTACGAAGTACCATAGCCTGTGTGTCTACCACCAAGTCCAAGAGTGGCAGGGGAACACACTGAATGCTAAAGACTGGGGTTGAAAGCTCTCAGATGGAACGTTTAAACCAGTCATCTCTGACCGTGCCCCTGCACCACAGTCGTTGTTGACTCTAGTGTGGTGTGGTGTGGTGTGGTGGGTCCTGGTGTACATTGACTGGACTATTATGGGAAAACATACATGTAGTTATGAATATTACTACCTATACTGATGTCATACATGCACCAAAAATGAAATAAAAAAAAAAATCCCCCCCCCCCAAAAAAAAAAAAAACATCCAGAAATCCAAAAGTTCAACCCTGATAAAAATATTGATCTACTCAAAAAAAATTGTGGGACTTTTAGTATATCATGAAGGGTACCCTACTGAACAAATCCCAACAGGTTTCGTTTCTGTTGCAATTAGTGGTGGGTTCGGGGAAATATCAGCTAATTTGACTGGACTATCAGGCAAAAGTAGATTTGTGTATTCTGTTTTAGTAAAATGTTAAACATATTAATATGAAAATAGACTTTATGGCGAAGTCCGATCAGTTACACGTCTGTAAAACATTTAAATATATATTTTAGGAGCCTTTAATAAATATTACTATTTAAAAGGCTCAGCCTTATTTATATCAAATAAGATTAATATGTAAATCGCCCATGATCAAATTGTACACAAAAAAAAGGCTAATAAACTATTTTTGTTTGTTGTTTGCTCGCCAGGATGAAATCGACACCTGGATGGGGATAAACGTCTTAAAACATTTGGCTGAATGGGGCCGCATGGATACAAGCCAGAGAAAGAGAGAAAAGGAGAGAAAGAGAAAAAAAGCAGGTGACCCCCCTTAACCATGAGAAGAAGCGTTGTACTAGACTAAAAGGACTTCTGCCAAGGAAGAGGTTGGGAGTTGAGACATTTTTATGTATAGTATGTAAAGATGAGCTTGTGTTGGATGACCAGCTAGCGAGTGTGAACTTTGGCAATGAGTCACAGAGTGTGGACAAGTTTTACTACTTACATACATACATATATAAAATTTTAGGACTGAGTGTTCCACATATACGTGCAGTTTCAGTCTCTTGTCCTAATGGTGGCGTTCCAGACAACCCTGTTAAGGGCTGCTTCACTTGTCAAGTTCTTGGATTTGAGATCGGCACGTATAGTCCGATCCCAGGTCTTCCACGGTCCACCCCTTGGTGCAGCTCCCTCCACAATCACAGACCTGCATTTTTTCACCCAATTTTGTTCATCCATTCTCTCCACATGTCCATACCATCCCAGTCTACTTGTACGCATCACCTCGCTAATACTCTTTATACCTAAACGTCTCCTCAGCTCAACTATTGTTATTTAATCATGTAGCCTGGTCCCACTATAGGTTTGATTCCCGGAGGGAAGTAAAGAAACCTAATATTTAGTAGGGCCCCATAATCATTGACGGTATTGCCTATTAGTATACTAGTCTCCATTCAACATCCCGCGTCAGCATTTTGAATCTACCATGCAGAAGGATCATGGAGTACTCTTCATAAGTGCACGCTTAATTCCCTTAAGGGATCGTCATTATAATCGGGTACCCTACAGAAAAAACTCTGTAAAAAAGAAAAAAGAAAACATAACTTGATATTTGTTATCATATGACTTTCCATATGTGTATTTCTTGCGTTTTGCTAACCCGACACCACTTTAGCGGCCATCTCGTCCTTCATTGAAATACCAAGATCAAACTATAGAAATCAACGAATGGGAAGTGGGATGGTTGGGAGGGACGTTTATCGTCAATGATTACGAGGCCCTACTAAATATTAGGTTTTCCTTACTTCCCTCCGGGAATCAAACCTATAATTTAATAGTGGCCCCTTCATCATTGACGATATTGCCTGAATATCAAGATTGGAGGGGGACATTCATGCCAATATCCTTAACCTCAGGGGACAATAATCCATATAAAAAAAATTAAGTTTTATTGTATGCAAACAATATATGATCTATAAAAATTACAAAAGATTGCAAGCAGTGCGTGACATCAAGAAAGCCTGCTTACTCATGACCAGATCTCACTTTAAGATCTATGCATGATACTTTGTGGGGACACGTATGTGTTCCCTTAGATCGAACTATAATTCTGAAGAATTTCGTTCTCACCTTAACACTATTTGTACAATATAATCTGTTTGTACAATCTGATAATGCTGCGTAATTGCAACTTATGCTAGATTTCTTCTTAGTCCTAACATAAAAATAAAATATCTTGAACTGTATAACCAGTTTGATCACAGCTCGTGATTTATCACAGTCTCCGGCGGACGGACGGGGACCTAGTGAGGTATGGGCTATTCCGCACCCCCCCCCCCTTTTTTTAAACAAAACTTACATAATAGAACATAACCTACTGGACCAGTTGTCGTAAAGCTACACAGGTACACTTTGGTTTATCTAGAGCGACCGACAGGTAACGTGTTAGGAAAGTATGATTGGAAGCCCAAAGTTGAGTATTAGCAATGTCTTCTATAGAAAAATTCTGGAGGAATCTAAGGGAGACTGCCCATTTCCCGATGTCGTGAGCCCTGCCCACGACGCCGGGGTTACTTTCCTTAATAACGTCTACCAGCAAGGAAGCTAACTTTCTTCTCGTAACACGATTACCTGCCTGATTCACCCACAGAGCACCTAGTTGGCGAGGATGCGCAGCCCTCATAAACTTAGATAAGGCCTGCACCGGGCATAAAATATGATGAGTGTGTCCGCGTTTCAATGCCGGAACAGAAAATTCAGAAAACACATGATTGGAATGCTCGTTCTTTGCAATAAATGTGGGAGACGGCGCGATTTGTACATGATCGTGTAGCCTTCCAAACCTAAGGCAATTAGGTTCGTTGCTCATCTCCGCCAGCTCAGACACCCTATTTCCAGTGGCGAGAGCCATGAGGAATACAGCCTTCTTCAAGAGTGATTCAAAATCCGGTGTATTATTATATTTACGCGACTGAAGTAATGATAAGGCTTTGTCAAGTGACCAGGTGGGCATGAGCTGACGGGGTGGTGGGCGCAGCTTGAAACACGCCCTCATAAAGCCTTTCTCCTCCACCTGCGGTATGGAAAGGCCCGTGAGATAAAAAAAGGGAGTTCTGATGGCAGACAAGTGATTTTTTAAAGTGATTACTGAAAATTGTTTGTGCTCAAATAGATAATCTAGGTATTTGAAAATCAAGGCTCCCGAGGCATCTGTTTGCCCTGACTCTACAATCCAGGTCGTAAAAGTTTTCCAATGTGACTGGTATTGTCTCCTGGTAGACATAGTATATTGGTTCAAAAGTTTATTTGTGACACTTTCCCCAAATTGAACTAACCATTTTCCCTTGTAAATGTCCATAAGACAAAACTGAGCGAGGTCCGAAGGTTGCCAATCATCTCTAAGTGGAACATTAGTACAGAATCTGGTGGAGGAAAAAGATAAATTGAAGTCCACTTGTTCCAATCCTCCAACAATGCATCTGGTCCCCCCGCCGGGGTCACCCCTCGGCGAGTTAGGAAGAGAGGGAGTCTGTGATTCTCCTCGGATGCGAACAGATCCACTTGTGGACGGTAAGGCCTTGCAATCATCTTGTCGAAGACGGTTTGTTTGATACCCCATTCTACTAGGGTGCTCCGCCTCCGAGACAGAGCGTCTGCCCAGACGTTCGACACGCCGGGGAGATAAGCTGCATGCAGATGAATGCCCAGCGATTCGGCCAGGGCAAAAATCTGTTCTGACAATATTAGCAACTCTCGAGACCTCACTGAGCCCTGCTTCTGAATACAATGGACTGCAGTTAGGTTGTTCATAAGGAACGCTATTGATTTTGCTTGCAAAGACATACTGTGATCTTGGAGGAAAAAGAGAGGAACTAAAAGCTCTTGCTTGTTGATGTGACAAAGAGTGTCTAGGGGCCTAGTGCCTTGCCCTTGATGACCTAGATTCGACTGATAGCCCCAACCTAGAGCCCCTGAAGCGTCTTTGTCTACCCATACCGTAGGCGGGGGAGAAACCCATGTTGTTATTGAGTAAAGCATCTCCGGCTTGGCCCAGACCGATAGCAAGCTGTGGATTAATGGCGGAATTGGCCACAATTTCTTCTCCGGCAAGAGAGAAAAAACTTTGTTGCCTTCCAAGATTAGTCTCTTTACTTTCAACCGGCCCAACTTCACAGTCAATTGGATCCAGTTGAGAGAGCCGATCAGAGAATCCCACATTTTCCTGGTCGTCTTCTTACTGTGGAGAAAGAGGACCAGTTTCCTGCGAAATCTGTTCCGATTGGCCACACTCTGAGTAAGAGTTAGATCGGTGGTGTTCCAGACCAGCCCTATCCACTGAATATTCCTTGTAGGAACAAGGCGAGACTTCGCCAAGTTCACCTTGAACCCTAGGTTGTGCACATGATTTAATACTTGGTTTACATGGTTGTGACATAACTCCTCTGACTCTGCCACCACCAGCCAGTTGTCTAGATACCAAAACACCTGTATGCCCTGGACTAACAATGGCAAAAGGGCTTGCCGGACTAATTTTGTGAAAATTCTCGGTGCCAGGTTCAACCCAAAAGGCATTTTTTGAAAGACATAAGTCTCTCGCCTGATCCTCAGAGCGAGGAATTTCTGGAACCTCTTGTTTATAGGGACATGCCAATAGGCGTCTTTGAGGTCTACTGAGCACATCCAGCCTTGCGGCGGAAGAGAGAGCTTGATCTGATTGACCGTAAGCATCCTGAAGGGTGAATTCATTATAAATGTGTTCAGACGCGAGAGATCCAATACTGGTCGCATTTGCACACTGTCCCTTTTCGGCACTAAGAAAAGTCTGGAGGTGAATACTGGGAAAATTGGTTTGACTGGGACAAGGACATCTTTTGAGATCATCTCTTGGACTAGGGCCTCCACCGCCTGTGAAACATTGTTGCATTCCAGCGCCTGACGCAGTCGAGGTCGCCGGAGCCACCGCCAGGTGATGCCTTTGCTTACTACTTTCCTGGCCCAAGTTTTCCTGGGCCAGGCCAAGCGGAATAACTGGAACAACCCAGTCTGCAGACCGGGCCTGTTCGGCAAAGCAACTCTCGAATCCGGTACAGCTAAGCACGGCACTGGGAGATTAAGTGTTTGGGTGGCTAAAGAGAACTAGCCAAACCATTCCAAATACTCTGGTCACTCTCATTAGAAGCTGGTACTGTACCGGTATCTCTTAAGACAGCCATCATAACCCCTATTCACAAGGGAGGAAGCAAAGGTCTAGCCAACAAGTACAGACCGGTAGCACTTACATCCCACCTTGTCAAGATTTGTGAGAGAGCCATCCGAACAAAGATGGTAGAGTTTCTGGAAAAAAGGGAGCCTTCAACAATGGACATCACGGCTTTAGGCAGGGACGTTCGTGTCTGTCCCAGCTCCTACTTCATCATGAGAGAGTCCTTGAAAATATCCAAGATGGCCATAACACGGACGTCATCTACCTAGACTTCGCTAAGGCCTTTGATAAAGTGGTCCATGGGATTCTCCTAAACAAACTCCGAAACCATGGCATCAAGGGCCCACTTGGAAGATGGCTTCACAGTTTCTTGACGGGGAGAACTCAGCAAGTGTCAGTCCAAGGAGAGTTGTCAGACCCTAGCCAGGTTTTGAGCGGAGTTCCGCAGGGTTCCGTACTTGGCCCACTTCTCTTCATAATACACATAAATGACATAGACACGAACGTGGAGCACTCCGAAGCAACCTCATTTGCAGATGACACCAGGATAAAGAAGCACATTACACAAATTGAAGATTCAAACAATCTCCAAGAGGACCTAAATAAAGTACTAAACTAGGCAACAACATATAATATGGTCCTAAACGGGGACAAATTTGAACTAATACAGTACGGGATAAACGAAGCCCTCAAACAACAAAGCACCTACTTCTACAACGACCAGCCAATCATAGCCGAAGACCACGTAAAAGATCTGGGAGTCCAAATGAGTAGCGACGCAACCTTCACACACACCATGTCACCAAAACAGTCGAAACAGCCAGAATAATGAGTGGGTGGATACTAAGAACCTTCACAACACAGGAAGAGCTGTGTATGAAGACCCTGTGGAAGTCCCTTGTGCTCCCAAGACTGGAGTACTGCTGCCAGGTATGGTCTCCACACAAATTACAGGATATAGCTGCCCTAGAAGCCCCTCAAAGATCATTCACCAACAAAAGCCAGGGAGTACAGCACCTCAACTATTGGGAAAGACTAACCCAGCTAAAACTGTACTCTCTGCAGAGGAGGAGGGAGCGCTACATAGTCATATATGTGTGGAAAATCCTAGAGGGCATAGTATCAAACGCAGGGATCACAGTTAACCACCATCCAAGAAGACGGAGGCTCTGCTACATCAGAGGGACCCAAGGCAACATACAGCGTGTGAAGACTCAAATCCACAACGCCTTCACTCGCAATGGACCTCGATTGTTCAACTGCCTCCCCAGTGAACTCCGGGACCTCAGTGGAACCAACCCTGAGAATTTCAAAACAAAATTGGACAGGTGGCTGGGTGGACTACCTGACCACCCACCAATACCAGGTAACCCCAGCTGTCATCACAATACCCTGCCTGAAGTCATCCAGGAGGGGGAGTCGGATCAAGGACAACCTGGTACGAGCGGAAGTCGACTTCAGCTTCACCGGTAACAGGCGGAATCAACGAAAGTAAGGTGAAAGTAAGTAAGTAAGTACATAGGCTACATAAAATAAAAAATAAAAAAATAATACCCAGCTTGCTAGTACAGTATGTAGTTCACAGCACTGCCTCAACCAAAAAACAGTTAAACATGGATGTCTACAGCTCCAACTTCCTCATAGCCCCAAACTCCCAAGTGGTCCATTACTCCACCAAACAGACTGGCTCACGAAGCTTCAGTTCATTTTCACGACCGAGTTTTTATTTTACGGCTCTAATTTTTAATACGCTCCAATAATTAGTTAAGGGGGGATGGTTGTTCTTTTTTCTGCCCCCTCCTTCTCCCTCACGTTTAGCCCCATTAGTTGAGAGATTTAGATGTTCAACCCATTAGTTTGCCAATTTTAATTTTTTTAACCCCATTTTTTGGTCAATCTTGAAATCTTACGTGTCAATTTTTTGCTGGTGAGGATAGCGACCCTGTAATTTAGGAGGAACCGGCCTTCAGCCAGGACATTTTTCTACCGAATAATGTAGAAATTTAGCTTGAAGAGGTGTCTTGGGGTGTTTTTCTAACACTTATGCTGCGGGCATATTTCCGCCTATTTCCATCATATTAGGGCTCATTCAGGCACTCCTGATTGATTAAGCAAGTGTCTGAATGAAATAAATGTATTCAGCCAAACATTAGAAGAAAATACCTTCAAAATGACACCAAAACGAGCTTCGTAATGCGCGGGAGTAGCCCGCAGCGCTAGTAGCGCTACCAAAGACATCGGCAAATATTCGCTAATTATGAGCAATGGCGTGCTATATTTGCCTTTGGCAGCACTGCAGAGACCTCAAGAGATATTCAGGGGACCTTTCAGTGCGCCGGCCGCCGTGCTGGAGAGCGAAGGGGAACATCTTGCACTCCTGTCCACTGACACTCAATTCTACAGGCTTTAACCCTTCCTGCCCGGTTGTCATTTTAAAATTACACCACGGCAGATGGGCAGGAGCCCGGGTGTCATTTTAAAATCCCCAAGCTTGAAAGCCTATTAAGCGTGGTTTGAAAGCCGTGCGTCGAACCGTATGTAAACAAAGCCGGTCGGAGCGACGCGCACCTTCAAAAACAAGAAGGAGAAGTCGGACTGTTGTTGTTATTGTTTAGTAGAACGAGAATTAGTGTTTGTTATTGTCCGATATTGCTAACATCGCATCAAAACTCTCTCCACGGAAATCGTCATCACAACTGAACCAATTGACCTAGAGAGCTCTACTCAACGCCAGTCTACAGATACAAAATAGGGCTACATTTCGAGATGTGTGTGAATTCTATAGCAGTTAAAATAACAAAGCTAGGCCTATTATGACGTTTTTAGGCCAGAGCACCCGGATCCTAGTGCTGTCATTTAGAATGACTCTTAACCCCCCCCCCGGGGGGGGGGGGGGTTAAGAGGCTTTAAAAGCCTGTAAATTGCTGTAAATTGCCATGGTGTTCCAGAACGTCTCCCGCAGCCAATGGGTTAAAGCTTGATGGAGGTCTAGTGAAGAAGCAAGAAAAAAATAAAAAAAATTAAATAAAGATAAATAAATAAGTAAATATGTATACATCCATCCCACCTTCAAAATAGACTACGGTAGCGATTTTTTACGGGTCTAATTTTTAACATGGTCCAATAATTAGTTAATACGGAGAGGCAGAATTTTACCCCAGCCAGAACATCGGACTGGTCGTCATAAATTATTTCATCCGAATAATCTAAGCTCCATTAAAAGCAAAATTAATCAGGTACTGTACTGTATTAAGCATTATGTTCCTGCTCAAATTATTAAAAAAAAAATAAAAAAATAAATAAAAAGCAAATTTAATCTGGTACTGTATTAACCACTATATTCCTGCTCAGATAATTAATATATTTTTGCTCAAAAGAGACTACAATAATAGACAATGACACTACGCAAGCAATGATCTGACCTCTCTGAACCAAATAAAATTATTAAAATGATTCTGTACCAGCGACGTACGTTGGCCGACAGTAAAAAATTCACTCGCCTATACCAGCGCCGTACGACGTACGTCCGTAATAATCGGTCCTTGTACCAAGCGGTAACTGGCACCATGACTTGTAAACACTGCTTTGAGACCTTGGCAACACATCTCAGAGTGTATCTCAGGTCCCACAGGCAAGTTGGTTCAGTACTCGTCCAGCTTTCGGGGTGAGAGGTTGCTCTCTCTCGACTTTGAAGCCATTTTGGCCACAATGCTTGGTACTGGAGGTTACATTTATAGTAATACCCTCTGGTACAGTAGGGGTTAATTCACATATCTCTCTATCCCACTCCTGAAAATCTCTCTCTTCTTTTTCTTCCGCTTTGCTATATTTTCCTTCCCCTTACTATTGGGTTTGCTATCTCTGCTAGCATTAAGTCCTTACCACCTCGCTGGGATCGTAAGGTCTGCGTGGCCAGTGTGTATGTATCACTCACTCACTCACTCACTCACTCACTCTCACCACACACACACACACACACACACACACACACAACACACACACACACACACACACACACTCAACCCACACACACCTACACACACACACACACACACACAGACACACACACAACACACACACACACCACACAACCAACACACCACACACACACACACACCACACACACACACAGACACCACACACACACACCACACACACACCACACACCACACACACACACACACACACACACACACACACACACACACACACCCACACAACACACACACACACACACACACACACACACACACACACACACACACACACACCACACACACACACACACCTCACACACTCACACACTCACTCACTCACTCACTCACTCACTCACTCACTCACTCACTCACTCACTCACTCACTCACTCACTCACTCACTCACTCACTCACTCACTCACTCACTCACTCACTCACTCACTCACTCACTCACTCACTCACTCACTCACTCACTCACTCACTCACTCACTCACTCACTCACTCACTCACTCACTCACTCACTCACTCACTCACTCACTCACTCACTCACTCACTCCTAGCCCCCTGCCCTGTATATAATATTATGTCAGAGCATTATTATGTATGTAGTCTATATCATGTGTAAACAGGTCTCCCTCACTATCCGATGCCCCGATTTACGATATCATTATAGGGTTTTAGGTGTTTGGGTTTGGGTTTTGGCTGGTCCCAGAACACATCCCCATTTACCCCATTAATAGCCCATACCCCATACCCATAGCTTACTCTGACTGTTCCTTTTACTTATATATTTTCTAGATCTCAAGTGACGGTGTCTTTTCCGTGGATTGACCTCCCTACTGCCAACCATGGCAGATTGGGAGCCAAAGCGTCACATTTTTCCTTTGCCCCTCAACTTTCCCTTTATAATTGCTGAGGGGCACAGGGCCTTGGGTGGGGCTTTTGTTTCCCGGGCGTTTCCGCACCCTCCTCAGCTCCCCGCCTTTGAGTGGCTTCGGTCACCTGGGCATTATTAGTGGTAAGCTGGGAGGGTTCTGTGGGGTCGCTCGGTTATGGCCTTGGCCTTGCTCGGGACCTTGGGGCTGCTCGGCCAGACAGCCTGAGGAACAGCAACAACAACAACCCCATTAATTTTAAGGTTTGCTATATGATTTTTCTATTCAAGATCGTGTTTTAAGGAACGTAACCCAATCGGAAATCAAGGCAGACCTGTACGGACCAATAATAGTTTTCGCAAACCTGCTCGTTACACAGAAACCGAACTTATTATGAATCTCTCGGTCTTTGAAGTATGTCTGTATGAACACAATATATAGCCTACATACTTGTTACTTGATGTTCAGTCCAGCTCCTCTTCTAACGCCGACGAGCGAGTCGTCCCCCCCGGGTGTGGAGATTGGGATCTGGTCCGGCAGGCTATATTCCAGTGGACAGCTTTCTCCCCGGTGAAGATGGACTGATCAGGTATTTTCATGACAAACTTATCACACCCTGAACCCTGTGAACAAAATGATAAATAAACAAAATTTGTAGCTACAGTATTTATATAATTTAAAAATAACAGTAAATTAAAATATTAGCTATTATAAGATATCATACCATTACAGTACAGTACAGATATTTAATACCAGTACAGTACAAGTGCCAAGTGCCAGAGTATATACATACATACATACATACATACATACAGTACAGTACAGGTACTGGTATAAGTCTGATTGTCGGGAATAGGGTAATGATCCCGACAGTTTTAGGTCCAATAGGACATTTTAATTTGGCGGTATCGTATCGCATGTACGATTTCGGCTGGTTCTTTGTGTATTGTAGTTTATTCTTAAGTTAGGTTAAATATTAACTGTAATGTATAAATATCTACATCAGCTCTAGATGTATTATGAAACCAAGTTATGGGTTATAATTATTATGAGCCGGCAGCCATATGTAATTTCGCGAAGCGATCGGAGGCCGGCCCTTTAGTCTCTCAATCAACACCGTACAGCCAACATCTCCTCCCCCGGATCTGACTCAACCCACAGTTCACCATGTGCTACAAATACTAATTTATAACAACAGTCCTACATCACCAGTCCTCTAAGCTAAGTTCATTGTATCGATATTGTATTATGTGAACATTCCTACATGTCATGCAATTGAACTAGCCGTGTGTGGGGGGACTGGATTACACCCATCGACGAATACCTCGTTGGTAATTATATTATAACTATTTGTTGGGATATTTCATGTACCAGTGATATGTAATTTAACCTTTATCTAAATTCCCGATAAATAATGGTCCTTCGTGCCCTAAAGCTTCCTTACCGTAGTACCGTTTTGTTTGCTTCCTTGACGCTTGTGGGCTTACAAATGGCTGCCGCCTCGCGCGTTGTTGGCCGACTGCCGTTCCCTAGTTTACTCCCAGCTTCTTCCCTCATGTTTTTTACTATTTAGGCGCCGTCTCTATCTTTTTTGGGACTAGTTTCCAGGTTTTTTTGGGCGTGTGATCCTTGGCGTTTTTTTGGTGGGTTAGCTGGGCTGGTGATTGGGGTTGGGGTAATTTCGTCGGGCGCCATTTCGCGCTCTTAGGCTAGGCTAGGCAGTCTAGGCCTGCAGGTGTCTGTGGTGGCTATTCATTTCGCTTTGGTGGTGTGCCTGTGGTGTTAATTGTGTTTTGTCATTGTGGGACTCATTATTAATTATGCTGGTGGGGAGGGTTCTCATGTGACCTTTTATATTTAAATTTCATAATAGCCTAGGCCTAGTTGCTTAAAGTGGCGGTCATGAGTGTCGGTCTTTGTTAATTCCTAAGCGATTGACAGTTAATAGTCAGACCTCATGATTGTAGCTTAACCAACTAGGCTTACCTATAAAGGGCTTACAATAATTAGTGCTTCACCTTACCCTTTCTTTTAATGGATTTAGTATTTAATTATTTTGTCTAGTTAGATAATTTCCTTTCGATAGTTTATATTAAGGGGGATGTAAGTATTATGTAATTCTTTTTGAGTAAATTTCTTAAGTAATGGGGGTTTGCCGCTGTTGATTCCTAACCGATTAACGGTTTGTAGTCTGACCTCATTGTAGTTTAAGTTGCTTAAAATTAGACCTTAACGATGACAGATTTAAAGAAACTTAAGATTCTTAAGGGAGGGATGAAGGGAAGTTTAAATAGATGTTTAAGAGATCTTGATGAATTTTTAATAAGTGCTACGGCTGATCAAATAAAGGGTAAATTCACTACTGTTACTAAATCGATAGCTACTTATGATAGTTATGCTCAGCAGGTATATGGTTTATTGACAGTTACTGACGATGTGGAAGAAGAAATGTCGGCAGATCTTGAGTACTTTGAGGACGTTAATACAGCCTTAGCCAGACTAACTTCCACCCAAGAATCAACCTCTGTTAAGGATACCGGTACACCAAAGGCGACTGGTTTTAACCTGCCGAAGCTTACTTTGCCTACCTTTTCCGGGGATTCGGCTACCTGGACTGGATTTTGGGATATTTTTGAGTGTTCCGTCCATCATAATAAAACACTCACATCCATCCAAAGGTTCACATATCTCCGTGGTCAATTGAAAGGGGAGGCATTGAAGTTAGTCGATGGGTACAAGCTAGAAGCTACCAGCTACGAGTCTGCAGTGGAGTTGCTGAAGAGAACTTACGGGAGAGTGGAAGTCATCAAGACCGCTTTAATTACCAAATTCTTCACACTAGATCCTCCATCCTATGATGTGGCGGACCTAAAGGAGTACTATGCCTCCTTTGAGAGCCTCCTCCGATCTATGGAGACAATGGCCGTCACCAAGGAGGAGATATTTAGTGTGAATATCTTGAATAAGATACCCTCTCCCCTAAGGGAAATCTTACGACGACAACTAAGCGACCCTCCACTAAACTTGGAAGCGTTGGTGCAGGTGTACCAGACTGAAGTCTTCAATATGGAGAGTACTGGACACTACCGACAAGTGGAGATGTCGCCATCTACTGCAGCTTTCCCGGTACAGACTTCTCCTAAACAGAAAAGGCCAATATCATTAGGTTGTAAGTTGTGCAGTGTCCACGGTCATCTGTGGTATCAGTGTCCTAAGTATCCTAAGGCTACACAGAAGATTAGCAAGGCTATATCGCTTAAGTTATGTACCAGCTGTCTGGCAAGAGACCACTTCAACAGTACCTGCACCAATTCCTACATCAAACCTTGTAAGTATTGCAAGGGGAAACATTGGTTTTCCCTTTGCACCCAGTCTGATCGGCACGACGGCAAAGAAAACGGGAGAATCCCAAAGAGTCACATGAGAAAGGTAAGAGCGAGGGTGATAAAGTATCTGCCATGTCCATTGCTTCTCGAGAATGTCAATTGCTTCCTACTATGATGCTGCCAGTAGTGGGGAGTAATAATAATACTATAATGACGCGCACCTTACTTGACCAGTGCTCACAGAGGTCATTCGTTCTGCGGTCATCATTACCCAAGCTCAAGTGTACCAGCAAGGGTCAAGAGAATTTGCGTCTCCATGGTTTCACTGGTGAAATAGATTCCAGTGACTATGATATTGTGGAGATTTCATATGTTTATAGAAAAAAGGTATGTCCCATCAAGGCTGTTGTGGTCGACACACTACCCAGTTTCTATATAGCATCAGAGATTCAACCACATTTGAAATATCTCAGAAGCAAGGGGTATAAACTGGCTGATGATCAACTCTCTGCTAACAATGGTATTATGCTACTGGTCGGAGCTGATTATTACTACGACCTGGTTCACCCTGGATATCGGTGGGTAGATAAGCTTATAATGCTCCCCACGATCCAAGGGTATGCCATTTCTGGATCCTATGCCACTTCCTCTAAAGACACACAGGTGGAGGTGGTTACGGTGGTAAGGTGGTAAGCCCCATAGATAAATATATTAGGCCAAATGTGACTGATAATACATGTACTGATATAGATAAGCTATGGGACTTGGACAATATTGGAATTGACCCACATGAACTTGATCGTGAGTCCAAGCTAGCGTTAAGCTCGTATGAAGAGAATGTAACGTATGACTCTGGCAGAGGTCAGTATGTGGTAAGGCTCCCTTGGAATGATAACAAGAGTAAATTACCTACTAATTTCCATCTAGCACTGGTAGGTTACGTGGCCTTCAGAAGCAGTTTGTCAAGGATCCAAGTTATTGCGAGACTTATGCGGCAGTTTTGGCCGAGCAGGTACAACGTGGATTTGTGGAGAGAGTAGATCTCAGTGAGTATGGGGATGACATCCATTACCTTGCTCACCATGGGATTAAAAAGGACAGTTCCACCACTCCTGTTCGTATTGTGTATGACTGCTCTGCTAAATCCAGTGATCGCTCCTATAGCCTGAATGATTGTCTGTACACGGGTCCGTCCCTGGTCTCTGATCTAGCGCAAATTATGTTGCGCTTCAGATGTCATAAGTTTGCATGGGTCGCCGATATTGAGAAGGCCTTCCTGATGCTTCAACTCCATCGTGAAGACAGGGACTCGACAAGATTTTTATGGCCACGGGACCCAATGGATCTAGATTCAGAGTATCTGGTCTACAGGTTCAGAGTCGTCTTATTCGGGGCGACCTGTTCCCAGTTCCTTCTCAACGCTACTATCTTGCGTCATCTTGAGGAGGCTGGACTAGATCCTGACTTCAAGAATGAGATCAAGCAGGGGATCTATGTGGACAATCTTCAAGGCACCGGAGACAATGAAGATTTATTGCTCAAGAGATGCTGGGAGATCTGCGATATATTTGCCAAGGCTCATTTATACTTAAGAGAATGGGCCACTAATAGTGATCTTTTGAAAGGTCAATTTGCTTCTGACGGTGTAGCTACTGAGAATAGTGAGGTGAAGTTTTTAGGCCACAAATGGGACACTACCACAGATTGTATATCCTTCTGTCACACCCCATGCGGCAGTGAGCTTGTGACCAAGCGAAACTGCTTAAGCTTGTCAGCGAGGTTGTTTGATCCCCTAGGTTTTTTGCTGCCTGTAACAATCCGTGCTCGTATGTTTTTACAGCAACTGTGGCGGCTAAAACTAGATTGGGATACGCCCCTCCCGATTGAGTTACAAGATACTTGGCGGTTGATTCGGTCGGACCTTTCCACATGTTGCAGGGTCCAACTTCCTCGTCAGGTTATTAGAGGTCAACAGGTGGATCTACATGCCTTTTCTGATGCTAGTAATAGTGCGTACGGTACTGCCATATACATATGCAATGGTAGTGAAGCGACGCTGGCTATAGCGAAGGCCAAAGTAGCCCCTATAAAGAAGATTACAGTTCCTAAATTAGAACTTACTGCATTGCTTCTGTCTGCTCGTCTAATAAAGTTTACACTGGATGCTTATGCAGACATACTACAGATTAATAACGTCTATGTCTGGAGCGACAGTCAAATAGCGCTTTCATGGGTACACAGCCAGAAAGTGTTACCTGTTTATGTTTCTAATCGCACTGATGAGATTCATGACTTAGTTCCTACAGCTACATTTCGCTATGTGAGCACCAGGGATAACCCCAGTGACATAATTTCACGGGGATCTCGGCACAGCAGTTTATGTCTTCCTCTATTTGGTGGCATGGACCTCCATGGCTTACATCTCCAACTGAATGGCCTCAGGATTTCGGGAATGCATGTCTGATCCTTCAAGTCGGCCCCAAGATGATGTGTTAAGTAGTTCGAATGTGAGTACTACACATCAGGATAACAAGTTGGTAGAGTGGGAACGTTACGGCAGCTATGATCAAATAATACGGGTATTTGCATGGATATACCATTTCATTAACAACATGAGAAGTCGGGCTCACGGGTCTTTCCTTAGTGAAGATTCGAAGCATATCAGACTCCATGAATTGAGATCAGCAGAGGCAAAACTAATATGTTTAGTACAAAAGGAATCTTATCCTACTGAACATCAAATCCTGAGCAAGGAGTCAAAGGCCAAACCCTCAAACTTAATGAGGCAGCTAGGATTATATATGGAAGGAGGCATAATTAAGTGTAGAGGCAGGATACAAAAAGTGGACATTATTGATTCTGCTAAATATCCTGTCCTCCTTAGCTCCTCTCATTTGATTACCAAAATGTTGATTCGCCAATGCCATCGGACCTGCCTACATTTTGGCGTAAATTATGTTCTGGCGTATATGCGACAACGTTGGTGGATCCCTAAGATGCGACAAGCAATTAAAGGGATCCACAATAGCTGTACTATCTGTAAAAGATTACAGGGTAAGCCTTACTCCCCAGTTGATCTACCTCCCTTGCCTGAGTTCAGGGTACAAAGGACTGAACCATTTCAGGTAACCGGGGTAGACTACACCGGAGCGATTCATGTTAGAGAATCGCCCGGTAATATCATAAAGGTATATGCCGTCCTATTCACATGTGCGGTAACCAGAGCGATTCATATTGAATTGATTGACGACCTATCCAGTGAGGGGTTTTTGCATACTCTACGACGCTTTGCAGGCCGTAATGGTTTCCCTCAAATTATTATGAGCGATAATGCGACTTGTTTTGTCGGGGCCTCTAAATATCTCCAGTGTTTAATGGATGACCTGCAGGTTGTGGCTACCCTCACTGGAAAAGGTTGTCAGTGGAGATTTATACCAGCACGTGCACCATGGTTCGGGGCGATTTGGGAGAGAACAATCGGTATCGTCAAATCTGCCTTGAAGACTGCCTTGAAGAAGGTATTAGGAAGGGCACTGGTGACCAGACGGGAGTTGCAAACCATCTTAATAGAAATTGAGATGTCAGTCAACGACAGGCCCTTGACCTATACCTCGGCAGATGTTGATGACCTCTTACCCATTTCGCCTTCCATGATGACACGTGGACGAACCCTTAATACCTTTCCTAGATCGTCCGTCAATGACGAAGATCTGCATGACCCTACGTTCGGCAATGCTGACGCCACACGTCATCGCTTCCAGTATGTAAACAAGGTGTCCGACGATCTATGGAAACGGTGGACCCAAGAATATTTGCTGTCTCTTCGCGAGCGTCACTCTCATAAGATCAAAGGGACGAATCAACGATGGCCTCGTATCGGGGATATCGTCCTGATTCATGATGAGCGTCCTAGGTTATTTTGGAAGCTTGGGAGGATTATCGATTTGTTCCAGGGCATTGATGGTCTTATAAGGGTTGCTAGAATACGAACTTCGACTGGGGTTACTACTCGCCCAGTCGTAAGGTTATATCCCCTGGAGCAGGATGTAGAACTGCCGGATGATCCTGGCGTCTCTACTGATACCCCTCCGCGGGAGAATGCTGGTGACAGTGCTCCTCAAGGTGGGGCAGCTGATAATGAGAAGGATGATCCTCCTCAGGCTTCAGGTGGCGCTCGTCCCAAAAGGAGGGCGGCTATGAGTTCCGTGGATCTTTGGAGATCAAAGATCAAACTAGGTGATCTTTGACTTCGATGTCCTTTTGTTGTTCTCTGTATATAGCTCCTGTATATCATTTTGGTGGCGGGCAATATGTCGGGAATAGGGTAATGATCCCGACAGTTTTAGGTCCAATAGGACATTTGAATTTGGCGGTATCGTATCGCATGTACGATTTCGGCTGGTTCTTTGTGTATTGTAGTTTATTCTTAAGTTAGGTTAAATATTAACTGTAATGTATAAATATCTACATCAGCTCTAGATGTATTATGAAACCAAGTTATGGGTTATAATTATTACGAGCCGGCAGCCATATGTAATTTCGCGAAGCGATCGGAGGCCGGCCCTTTAGTCTCTCAATCAACACCGTACAGCCAACATCTCCTCCCCCGGATCTGACTCAACCCACAGTTCACCATGTGCTACAAATACTAATTTATAACAACAGTCCTACATCACCAGTCCTCTAAGCTAAGTTCATTGTATCGATATTGTATTATGTGAACATTCCTACATGTCATGCAATTGAACTAGCCGTGTGTGGGGGACTGGATTACACCCATCGACGAATACCTCGTTGGTAATTATATTATAACTATTTGTTAGGATATTTCATGTACCAGTGATATGTAATTTAACCTTTATCTAAATTCCCGATACTGATTAATGTCAAAACAACAATTTGAATAATCACCAACAAAATCTTATAAATTAATATGCTCCTTGCATCAATAAACAAATGTTATATCAGTGATTAGATGCATACTAGCAGGCTTGGATGGTTTGGACATGTGGAGAGGATGTATGATCTAAGTTGGGTGAAAAGTCTGTGAATGTGAAGGAGCTGCACCAAGGGGCAGACCAAGAAAGACATGGGATCTGACCGTAAACTGATCTTGAATAAAAATAACCTGACAAGTGAGGCAGCTCTGAACAGGGCTGCCTGGAACACCGCCATAAGGACGTGATCACCTGTTAACACCATCCACTACCAGGACTACTTTTTCCTATAATCATTATCACTAACAATTAATGTCAGCTTTGGAAGGACCTGTGTGAGTCAGAGCATGCATATGTATTTTTGTTGTTAAAATGGTAAAAGGAATAATTTTCAATGACGATATAATATTGTAAATCATTCATTTAAACCACACTGTTTTTCCTCAATAGTAAAACTGTCAAATGTATCCTAAGTAATGGAACAGTTACCGTACTAATGTATCCTAAGTAATGGAACAGTTACCGTACTAATGTATCCTAAGTAATGGAACAGTTACCGTACTAATGTATCCTAAGTAATGGAACAGTTACCGTACTAATGTATCCTAAGTAATGGAACAGTTACCGTACTAATGTATCCTAAGTAATGGAACAGTTACCGTACTAATGTATCCTAAGTAAACCGTACTAATGTATCCTAAGTAATGGAACAGTTACCGTACTAATGTATCCTAAGTAATGGAACAGTTACCGTACTAATGTATCCTAAGTAATGGAACAGTTACCGTACTAATGTATCCTAAGTAATGGAACAGTTACCGTACTAATGTATCCTAAGTAATGGAACAGTTACCGTACTAATGTATCCTAAGTAATGGAACAGTTACCGTACTAATGTATCCTAAGTAATGGAACAGTTACCGTACTAATGTATCCTAAGTAATGGAACAGTTACCGTACTAATGTATCCTAAGTAATGGAACAGTTACCGTACTAATGTATCCTAAGTAATGGAACAGTTACCGTACTAATGTATCCTAAGTAATGGAACAGTTACCGTACTAATGTATCCTAAGTAATGGAACAGTTACCGTACTAATGTATCCTAAGTAATGGAACAGTTACCGTACTAATGTATCCTAAGTAATGGAACAGTTACCGTACTAATGTATCCTAAGTAATGGAACAGTTACCGTACTAATGTATCCTAAGTAATGGAACAGTTACCGTACTAATGTATCCTAAGTAATGGAACAGTTACCGTACTAATGTATCCTAAGTAATGGAACAGTTACCGTACTAATGTATCCTAAGTAATGGAACAGTTACCGTACTAATGTATCCTAAGTAATGGAACAGTTACCGTACTAATGTATCCTAAGTAATGGAACAGTTACCGTACTAATGTATCCTAAGTAATGGAACAGTTACCGTACTAATGTATCCTAAGTAATGGAACAGTTACCGTACTAATGTATCCTAAGTAATGGAACAGTTACCGTACTAATGTATCCTAAGTAATGGAACAGTTACCGTACTAATGTATCCTAAGTAATGGAACAGTTACCGTACTAATGTATCCTAAGTAATGGAACAGTTACCGTACTAATGTATCCTAAGTAATGGAACAGTTACCGTACTAATGTATCCTAAGTAATGGAACAGTTACCGTACTAATGTATCCTAAGTAATGGAACAGTTACCGTACTAATGTATCCTAAGTAATGGAACAGTTACCGTACTAATGTATCCTAAGTAATGGAACAGTTACCGTACTAATGTATCCTAAGTAATGGAACAGTTACCGTACTAATGTATCCTAAGTAATGGAACAGTTACCGTGTACTAATGTATCCTAAGTAATGGAACAGTTACCGTACTAATGTATCCTAAGTAATGGAACAGTTACCGTACTAATGTATCCTAAGTAATGGAACAGTTACCGTACTAATGTATCCTAAGTAATGGAACAGTTACCGTACTAATGTATCCTAAGTAATGGAACAGTTACCGTACTAATGTATCCTAAGTAATGGAACAGTTACCGTACTAATGTATCCTAAGTAATGGAACAGTTACCGTACTAATGTATCCTAAGTAATGGAACAGTTACCGTACTAATGTATCCTAAGTAATGGAACAGTTACCGTACTAATGTATCCTAAGTAATGGAACAGTTACCGTACTAATGTATCCTAAGTAATGGAACAGTTACCGTACTAATGTATCCTAAGTAATGGAACAGTTACCGTACTAATGTATCCTAAGTAATGGAACAGTTACCGTACTAATGTATCCTAAGTAATGGAACAGTTACCGTACTAATGTATCCTAAGTAATGGAACAGTTACCGTACTAATGTATCCTAAGTAATGGAACAGTTACCGTACTAATGTATCCTAAGTAATGGAACAGTTACCGTACTAATGTATCCTAAGTAATGGAACAGTTAGCGTACTTGATCCTAAGTAATGGAACAGTTACCGTACTAATGTATCCTAAGTAATGGAACAGTTAGCGTACTTGATCCTAAGTAATGGAACAGTTACCGTACTAATGTATCCTAAGTAATGGAACAGTTACCGTACTAATGTATCCTAAGTAATGGAACAGTTAGCATACTTGATCCTAAGTAATGGAACAGTTACCGTACTAATGTATCCTAAGTAATGGAACAGTTAGCGTACTTGATCCTAAGTAATGGAACAGTTAGCGTACTTGATCCTAAGTAATGGAACAGTTACCGTACTAATGTATCCTAAGTAATGGAACAGTTACCGTACTAATGTATCCTAAGTAATGGAACAGTTACCGTACTAATGTATCCTAAGTAATGGAACAGTTACCGTACTAATGTATCCTAAGTAATGGAACAGTTACCGTACTAATGTATCCTAAGTAATGGAACAGTTACCGTACTAATGTATCCTAAGTAATGGAACAGTTACCGTACTAATGTATCCTAAGTAATGGAACAGTTACCGTACTAATGTATCCTAAGTAATGGAACAGTTAGCGTACTTGATCCTAAGTAATGGAACAGTTACCGTACTAATGTATCCTAAGTAATGGAACAGTTAGCGTACTTGATCCTAAGTAATGGAACAGTTACCGTACTAATGTATCCTAAGTAATGGAACAGTTACCGTACTAATGTATCCTAAGTAATGGAACAGTTAGCATACTTGATCCTAAGTAATGGAACAGTTACCGTACTAATGTATCCTAAGTAATGGAACAGTTAGCGTACTTGATCCTAAGTAATGGAACAGTTAGCGTACTTGATCCTAAGTAATGGAACAGTTACCGTACTAATGTATCCTAAGTAATGGAACAGTTAGCGTACTTGATCCTAAGTAATGGAACAGTTACCGTACTTAATCCTAAGTAATGGAACAGTTACCGTACTAATGTATCCTAAGTAATGGAACAGTTAGCGTACTTGATCCTAAGTAATGGAACAGTTACCGTACTTAATCCTAAGTAATGGAACAGTTACCGTACTTGATCCTAAGTAATGGAACAGTTACCGTACTTGATCCTAAGTAATGGAACAGTTACCGTACTTGATCCTAAGTAATGGAACAGTTACCATACTTGATCCTAAGTAATGGAACAGTTACCGTACTTGATCCTAAGTAATGGAACAGTTACCGTACTTGATCCTAAGTAATGGAACAGTTACCGTACTTGATCCTAAGTAATGGAACAGTTACCGTACTTGATCCTAAGTAATGGAAAAGTTACCGTACTTGATCCTAAGTAATGGAACAGTTACCGTACTTGATCCTAAGTAATGGAACAGTTACCGTACTTGATCCTAAGTAATGGAACAGTTACCGTACTTGATCCTAAGTAATGGAACAGTTACCGTACTTGATCCTAAGTAATGGAACAGTTACCGTACTTGATCCTAAGTAATGGAACAGTTACCGTACTTGATCCTAAGTAATGGAACAGTTACCGTACTTGATCCTAAGTAATGGAACAGTTACCGTACTTGATCCTAAGTAATGGAACAGTTACCGTACTTGATCCTAAGTAATGGAACAGTTACCGTACTTGATCCTAAGTAATGGAACAGTTACCGTACTTGATCCTAAGTAATGGAACAGTTACCGTACTTGATCCTAAGTAATGGAACAGTTACCGTACTTGATCCTAAGTAATGGAACAGTTACCGTACTTGATCCTAAGTAATGGAACAGTTACCGTACTTGATCCTAAGTAATGGAACAGTTACCGTACTTGATCCTAAGTAATGGAACAGTTACCGTACTTGATCCTAAGTAATGGAACAGTTACCGTACTTGATCCTAAGTAATGGAACAGTTACCGTACTTGATCCTAAGTAATGGAACAGTTACCGTATTTGATCCTAAGTAATGGAACAGTTACCGTACTTGATCCTAAGTAATGGAACAGTTACCGTACTTGATCCTAAGTAATGGAACAGTTACCGTACTTGATCCTAAGTAATGGAACAGTTACCGTACTAAGTAATGGAACAGTTACCGTACTTGTGTAGGTGAAAACGATGTCAATTAAGGGGGGTGACCTGCTGGCTGTTATTTCTGTCCTTTTCTCTCTTTCTCTGGCTTGTATCCATACGGCCCCATTCAGCCAACTATTTTAAGATGTTTATCCCCATCTAGGTGTCGATTTCTTCCTGGTGAGCAATAGCGAGCCAGCATTATATGAAGAAATCCGGCTTCGCCGGAGAAATTTTTCTATCGAAAAATGTACAAATTTAGCCTGCTGTCAAACAAAAATAAAAAATATGCTGGCTCGCTACCCGTCTTAAAACAGTAGGCTGAATGGGGCCAAATGGATACAAGCCAGAGAAAGATAGAAAAGGCCAGAACAAAAACAGGTCACCCCCCTTAACCTCCCTTCCTTCCACTAATTATATATTAACCCTATTAGTGCCAATTAACCTACCCTTCCTTCCACTAATTATATATTAACCCTATTAGTGCCAATTAACCTACCCTCCTTCCGCTGAATGCATATTAACCTTATCTGTCTCAATTAACCTCTCCTTCCAGTAATTACATTTTAACCCTATTAGTACGGGGTCGCACTAATAAGTCATGTCCCAGCTGTCATTACGTTTGGCTCGCTCTATGCTGTATTAATGTCTGTCAGATGTTGAATAGGGTGGGTAAGTGTAGGAACATGTTTTTTATATTTCACTCGATATGAAGAAATCAAGCTTAGATATTGGTGATACTAATTATTGACAAAACATACTTGGTGCCGAGACATCACTTATTAGCACGACTGTACTACGATACCTTTTTTCCTTTAATTATGATTTTAATTTGAAGACTTAATTCACTTTTGGTCAAATTTATAGGAGTCGGAGGTTAGTTTGATAGCATTTTACCACTTTGATAAATATTAGATTTCATAGTATTGTTTTCTTCAATCTTTAATGTGTTATATCCACATAGTGAGTTTAAGGGGCCCCACCTCACTTTTGTTTTGCTCTTTCTCTCCCTCTCTCTTTGGCTTGTATCCATTTGGCCCCATTCAGCCTACTGTTTTAAGAAGTTTACCCCCATCCAGGTGTCAATATTTTCCTGGCGAGCGGTAGCGAGCCAGCATACATATATTTTTGTTTTACAGTAAGCTAAATTTTTACCTTTTTCAATAGAAAAATTTCTCCAGCAAAGCCGGATTTCTCCATACAAAGCTGATTCGCTTTCGCTCGCCAGGAAGAAATCGACACCTGGATGGGGATAAACGCCTTAAAACAGTTGGCTGACAAGGGGCCAAATGGATACAAGCCAGGGAAAGAGAAAAAAGGAGATAAAGAGAAAAAAGGAGATAAAGATAAAAAAAAGCCAGTGACCCCCCTTAATAAGTTCTTCTGTCTTTATATTGTGCGGTTCCTGTTTTTGTTTGTTTGGTTTGCAAGTTTTACATTATCCGATGACACTAATATACATACATACACATATCCAAAGACAGAGTGCTCCACACAAAATGCAGTTCTGGTCTCATGTCCTAATAACGACGCTCCAGGCAGTCCTGTTAAGAGTTGCCTCACTTGTCAGGTTCTCTGATTTAAGATCAGACTGCAAAGTCCAATCCCACGTCTTTTTTGGTCCGCCCCTTGGTGCAGCTCCCTCCACATTCATGGACTTGAATCTACTCACCTAGTTTTGTTCATCCATCCTCTCCACATGTCCAAACCATCTAAGCCTGCCAGTACGCATCTCATCACTGATACTCTCGATACCTAACTTTCTCCTTAGCTCTACACTTGATATCCTATCTTGCAGTTTGGCACCCCACATCCATCTCACCATCCTCATCTCATTGCGTTCCATTTTGTTGGTATCATCCACTTCGACAGGCCACGTTTCTGATGCATAATATTTATGTCATTGCGCTTCTAATGCATGAAGCGTACTGTACACCTTTCCCTTCAAGGGGAGAGGGAGTCTTCTTATGGCGAGTAGTGGCAAAAGTTCTCTAAACTTTCCCCAGCCGCATCTTATTCTGGTGATAGTGGTGGCCTTGGCCCCTCCATCGGCAGAGATGGTATCTCCCAGGTAGAAAAACTTGTCCACCATCTTCAGTGCCTCATTGCCAAAGTAAACACTCTCGAGCCGGTCATTGAACACAAGCTCCCCTTTGCATATTATGCATACAAATTTCTCAATTTCGGACTTCTTCCTTGGTAGAGGTCCCTTTATTCTAGTGCAGCGCTTCTTCCCGTGATTTACCCAGCTGCGGCAGACGCTACACTGTATGAGTTCGCGCCCACCCCTTTTCTGCATACTGCGCATGGGTATACCCCACTTTTTTCTACGCTTTCTAGCCCTAATCCACTGTGTAAAACCTTTGTTTTATTTATATTAACTATTAACCCTTTACTTGCCATGCCCTCTTTCCATCTTCTGAACTTGGCTCCGGCATCCTGCGCACTATCTTCGATAAGTACTAGGTCATCTGCGTACAGCAGTTCCCATGGGAGCCCAACTCTGAAATCACCAGATAGTGCCTCCAGGACCATAACAAAGAGGAGAGGGCTTAACACAGAGCCCTGGTGAACTCCGATGCGAACTGTAAACTCCACACTCAGTTCACTTTCCACCCTCACTGTCGTTCGCGATTCCTCATACATCTTCATTATCACACGCACCAGCCACTCCTCTATGCAAATTTTTCTCATACCCCACTGCACAATTTCTCTGCAGACAATATTATTACACTTACCAATGTCCTGTTTGGTTCTTGGTTTTGGGCCTGGAAATGGTTTTAAATGCATTGAAAACTGTACATCTGCACACATATTTAGCTCTTACAGAGAGATCCTTGTTTAATTGTAAAAATTGCTCAACCAAAATTTCAGAAAGACTACATACATAAAATTTTAAGACCGAGTGTTCCACACATAAGTGCAGTTTCAGTCACTTGTCCCAATGGCGGCGTTCCAGGCAACTCTGTTAAGGGCTGCTTCACTTGTCAAGTTCTTGGATTTGAGATCGGCACGTATAGTCCGATCCCAGATCTTCCTCGGTCCACCCCTTGGTGCAGCTCCCTCCACAATCACAGACCTGCATTTTTTCACCCAATTTTGTTCATCCATTCTCTCCACATGTCCATACCATCCCAGTCTACTTGTACGCATCAGCTCGCTAATATTCTTTATACCTAAACGTCTCCTCAGCTCAACATTTGTTATTCTATCCTGTAGCCTGGCCCCACACATCCATCTCACCATTCTCATCTCATTACGCTTCATTCTGTTGACATCCTCTACTTTAACAGCCCATGTTTCTGAGGCATACGTCATTGCACTTCTAACACATGAGGCATACACCTTTCCCTTCAGGGGGAGAGGCATTCTTTTCATGGTCAGGATTGGCATCAGTTCTCTGAACTTCCCCCAGCCACACCTAATTCTAGCAACAGTGGCAGCCTCGGCCCCACCACCGGCAGAGATGGTATCTCCTAGGTAACAAAACTTGTTCACCAGCTCCAAAGACTCATTTCCAAAATTCACAGCCACAGGATCATCACCTAACACAAGCTCGCCTTTGCACACTACGCACTCAAATTTCTCTATTTCTGACTTATTCTTCGGCAGGGGTCCCTTTATTCTACTATAGTTCTTACTCCCATGGTGTACCCAACATCGACAGATGCTACATTGAATTGAGTTAGCGCCCACTTCCTTTCCACACACTGCACATGGGTATGCACCGCTCTTTTCCACACTGCCTTGTCTCAATCTACAATGCATAACCTTGGTTTTGTTAATATTGACTCAATCCCTTGCTCGCCATGCTCTCTCTCCACTCTCTGAATTTGGCCTCAGCATCTTGCACACTGTCAGCTATTAGGACTAAATCGTCTGCATAAAACAGTTCCAACGAGAGTCCGCCTCTAAATGTTCTAGACAGTGCCTCCAGGACCATAATAAAGAGGAGGGGGCTTAACACTGAACCCTGATGGACTCCAACACGGACTGCGAACTCATCACTCAATACACCCTTCACCCTCACCGCACTTCGCGAAACCTCATACATCTTCATTATCACACGCACCAGCCACTCTTCCACACCAAGTTTCCTCATAGCCCACTGCACAACATCTCTAGGCACCATATCAAAGGCCTTCTCTAGGTCTACAAACACAAAGTAAAGATCCTTGTCTTTTAGTAAGTATCTTTCCTGTATCTGCCTGACTATGAAGATAGCATCGGTTGTACCCCGTCCTGGCATAAAACCAAACTGCATATCATCAATAGAGATGCTTTGCCTGATCAAACCCTCAAGGACTCTCTCACAGACCTTCATGATTTGGTCAAGCATTTTCAGGCCCCTATAATTTCCTCTATCTAGCGCACCCCCTTTTCCTTTGTATATATTTACTTTTACACTTTTGAATTTTAGATAAAAGGGAGTTTACTGTACAGTATACAGTATACATACATATACGTAAAAACTGTCCTAATAGTTTCAATCTAGGAAGCACTATTCTGGTCTACCTGACTTCTCAAGTAAATTATACTGTATTGTCAACTGATTTTTTTTTTTTTTTTTTTTTTAAAGAGACTATGAACGGAGGAAGGAAAAACACCGATAAAACAAAAAGTTCCATGTGCCTAAAGGCATCCTCCATTCATAAAATGTTTGTAACAACTGGATTTAAACTTTTTGTAGATTGTAAGTTTGTGGAAAGCAACTCGAGGGAAGTGAATTTCAAAGAGTAGTAGTTCTAGGGATAAATGAATTTTGATAAGCAGAAGTTCTGCATTGTGGAGGAGAAAGTGTAAATTCATGGGTGCTCTCAGCTGCCCTAGTTCTACGGGGAAAGATGTGGAGAGGCGGCACAATTGAAGCAAGTTCCTCGGAACAATTGCTGTGAAAATATCTGTAGAATAATGCAAGGGATGCAACGTTTCTTCGTATGGATAATGTAGGAAGGTCCTGTGTGATTGCAGGGTTATTGATTAATCTAATAGCTTTATTTTGAATTTTGTCCAACTGCCTCAATGCAACCACTCCACTTCCACTCCACAGAGGTGAACAGTAATCCATCTGAGAACGCACATGACTTTTATATATTACGGCCAACTGCTCGTCAGTGAAGAATTCTCGAACTCTGTACAGGAGTCCCAGTTTTTTAGAGGCATTCTTAGCAATGCTTCTAACATAATGTGTCCAGCTCAAGTTAGTAGTTAATGTTATACCGAGAATGTCAATACTAGGGGAAGTGGGAATATTTACATCATTAAAAAATATATGGGAGTCAGTGAGATTCTGTCGGTAAGAAAATTGAATCTACTTGGTTTTCTGTGCATTAAAGGAAACTAGATTCTTTTGTCCCCATTCATTAATTCTAGAAAGGTCCTGGTTCAGAGAAATTGCAGTGTTTATTTTAAAGGACAATTGATTGAAAGGGTCAATAAAACTTTATACAGTACAGGTTTCCCTCACTCTACGATGCCCCAATTTATGATATTATTATAAGTTTTTAGGTGTTTGTGTTTGTGTTTTGTCTGATCCGAGAACGCATCCCCATTTACCCCAATAATTTTAGGGTTCGCTATACAATTTTTCTATTTAAGATGGGGTTTTCAGGAACGTAACCCAATCGTAAATCGAGGGAAACGTGCACCAGCAGAACCAGTGAAGCCAAAGTTTATAATGATGTTGGTCATGGTGTTTTGGGACAGCTTCATCATCACAACACATTTATAGGGAAGGATATATCAACATGAATCTGGTATTCTAAAATAATATTGTCTGATGGAAGCTAAAATATGTAGGATGTTCCTGTTCTTAAGTGGTTAGCCTACCTTCTTGAAAGATGTATAACATTTTCAATATTGTTTTGTAGACCTCCACTCTTCCATATTATTATATAAAGGTAAGAACGGGTGCCCCTTTAGGAATCTAAGAATCACAACATTATTCATAGAGCTACGTGGGTTCAGGAGGCTAGGAATCCTCCTCCCTTTGTAAAATTCTCCTACTCAACGAGATAGAGAAAGGGGCGAGCGAGTGCGAAGGTGGTCCCGGACCCTAAGAATTGGAACTTTAAATGCTCTTTCTGTTCGGGCTGTCTCGAGTCGGCCACCCCCAGCAATGGGGTATGTGCCTGAGTATAATATACATACATACATACATACCGGTACCATGTCTATTTAACTAAAAGATTATTTCCTTAGATGAACAGTAACATAAGAAATAAGGCTACTGGTTTTAATATACTACATCAAATGCGAGACTTCAAATCTTGGCTAAAAACAGTCACTTCAATTTTTTCATTATTATTAGATATACAAAGTTATTATTATTATTCTTACAGTGCTCCTTGTGTCTTTGAAAGTCACAGAATGACCAAAACAAAGCTTGTTCCTATTAATTTTCCAGCATTCCTTTTCATATTCACTCCAGTCTTGAAACCAAATTGTCCCAGTTTGACACCCTGCCAGTAAGGTCTATCTATCTATATACTTAGGCACATACCCCTTTTGTTTTCTCTCTTTTTAGCTGGGGGTGGCCGACTCGAGACAGAGCCCGAACAGGGACAAAAAAAAAAAACAAAAAAAAAACACACAAATTAATACACATCTAGGTCGCCCAGGAGAAGACCCAGAGGCCAGGGATCACTAAGGGCAGTAAGCTACCGGTAGATAACTGAAGGAGGGGTGAATATTTTCACTATAAACAGCCGTACCTACGCTGAATAACATTGTTGAGTGGTAAGTATAACCTGTAATATAATGATCTGATTGAATGAATCAAAATACAGGTACATTCAACCCTGTATGAAAATCCTCATACAGTACCGGTACTTCTCATAGATTGTGAAATGCACTACAGCCTGTTGCTACCCAAACAGAGCCACATCACAGGAGATACGCCATCACAATAATACACCACCTGGCTTAGAACATATGCTCTGGATTTCACATGCTATTTCATAGGTTTAAGAAACAATTTCTGGACGCAAGGGTCGTTGAGAGGCTGCCACATGAATGGATGATAATCAAAACATATACAGTATAGCACAGATAATAGGCAAATGTGTTGTGGAGAAATATCTGGAGAAGGGACATAAGTTATATGCTGCCTTTATGGACTTGGAGAAGTTCTATGACAAACTTGATAGAGAAGGTTTGTGGAAAGTACCGAGAATATACGGAGTAGATGGCAAGTTGCTGAAAGCAGTGAAAAGCATGTGTGAGGGTGCAAAGGCATCAGTACGTGTGGAGAATGAGCAGAGCGAGTTCTTTGATCTGAATGTTGGGTTGAAGCAAGGGTGTGTAATGTCCCCATGGTTGTTCAATATATATATGGAAGGAGTCATGAAAGAAATACAAAGAAGAGCAGTGGATGTTGGTGTACTTCTGATAAGGGAGGGAAACAAGTGGAAGTTGCCTGTACTGCTGTTTGCTGATGATACAGTTCTGATGAGCGATAGTGAATGGGAGTTGCAGGGGCTCGTAAATATGTTTGGAACAGTGTGTGAAAAATTGAATCCGAGGGTAAATGTGGGGAAGAGCAAGGTTATGGTCTTTGAAAGGGGTGCAGCCACAGAGTGTGAGGTGAAGTTGAACGGTCAGATTATGAAGAATGTCAGCTTATTCAAGTATCTAGGCAGTGTGTTGAGTAAAGATGGGAGCATAGATGAAGAAGTGCGGGAGAGGGTGCAACAGGGGAATAGGGTTGTAGGAACGCTGAAGGCAGTAACAAGAAATAGGGTGGTCAGCATGGAAGTAAAGAAGTCCTTGCATGACAGAGTGGTAATTCCGACATTGACTTACAGGAGCGAAGCATGGACGTTGGTGAAGAGACACAAACCAAGAGTGAGAGGGGTAGAAATGAGTTACTTGAGAAGTGCGTGCGGAGTTACATGGAGGGATAGACAGACGAATGAGGAAGTACGAGAGAGGTGTGGTGTGGATGTAGATGTGCTGGAAAGTGTGAAAAGGAACACCTTGAGATGGTTCGGCCATGTGGAACGTACGGGAAGCAAGAGAATGACTAAGAGAGTGTACGAGAGTGAGGTGGAAGGACAGAGAGGGAGAGGTAAACCAAATGAGAGGTGAAAGGATGGAGTGAAGAAGTATATGAGTGAAGGCGGTGCTGGATGGGAGGAGGGGCATCGACTGACTGGGGACAGAGGTGCATGGGGTCGTTTCGTTCGTGGCCATACCTTTGAGGATCACGGCGTCCGGCAATAGACAGATAGATAGATAAATAATAGGCAAAATAGGCCTGTTGGGCAACATCGAGGGTGGTACAGTTATTTGAGGGTATGGGGGAGGGCTAATGTTGCCACAGGTCTGGATAATAACCAAAACATGTTGCTCGGCCCTACAGTATATAGTAACACTGCATGTGAGCACTGTGCGGATAGAAACAGCTAGCTGGGGTCAGGGGGTGTCTTGGTGATGGTGGGTGGAAATGCATATGTGGATGACAACCCAAGCATGATAATTGTACACTTTAACCCTACGGACGGACGTGGCAACACCATACACAAATGCAGCCACACTCAAGATTTCTACAAGGTCATTTCAGTTTCCTGTTGGCTAAAGTACTGTTAACTCATACCAGTAGCTACCGGTAGTATAATAATAATAATAATAATAAGCATGTTACTTATTTCTCACAAGCGCCAATTTTTCCGCAGAATTCACTGGCGCTCAAAAGCCAAAAACCAAAAAAACGAACACAAATCGCTCAAATTAATGCAACACAAAACCTATACGCATCACCCAGCCACCAGCAGTGGCAAATAGCCTACACCCTATAGCCCTCCATGATGACACCCCTCTCGAGATCATAGCTTCTTTCAAAGAGAAAAGTCTTAAGTTGTCTCTTGAAGAACTCAACAGAACTTAGTTGTCTCATGGTCAGTGGCAGTCTGTTATATAACCTTGGAGCCATGTAAGAGAATGATCTCTTAAAGAAAGATGACTGCCGGAGAGCCCACGGCTCCTCAAGACACAGGGGGTCGTCATCATGGCGCACGACTACACCATGGCGTGCCGGTGGACGCCTGAGCAGCTCTGCAAGATACCCGAGCTCACCAAATTTGTGGACCTTGAAAGTTACCAGACACAACTTAAATTCTATTCTAGCTTTTATTGGTAACCAGTGCAGTTCGATGTGATAAGAAGTGGTGGGGTTCCTGGTGGAATTCCAAAAATGAGTCTTGCAGCTCTGTTCAGAACAGATTGTACTTTCTTTAATACGTAATTTGGAAGACCCACAAATAAGGCATTGCAATAATCAACACGAGAGAATATCCATGAGTGGACCAGTGTCAGAAGGCAACGTCTAGGTATAAACTGCTTCACCGAGTAGAGATTTCTGATGTGTAGGGAGCAACTTTTGACAATCTGATTTACGTGCTCCTTAAAATCCAGTCTTGAGTTCAGATACACTCCCAGATTTCGAACAGAGTTTACTGGTTGTAGCTGTGAGTCACCCATATCGATGGAGAGGGCATTTACTGCATCAGTAGCCCTTCTGTTTCCTCGGATGATGAGAATTTCAGTTTTGTTATCATTTAGTTTAAGTTTTCTTGTCCTCATCCACTTCTTGATATCGGTCATCAGTATTTCCACCTTCCTCTGTGTATCAGATATACCTGTGATCTTCACATAAATTTGGGTGTCATCAGCATAGAAATGATAGGTGACACCGTGTGCACGAAGCAGAAGAGACAAGCCACTAGTGTATATCATGAACAGGACAGGACCCAACACTGATCCCTGCAGAACGCCGCAGAGCAGGGGTGCCGATTCCGAGACTATCTGATTCATAATCAGACTCTGGGATCTACCTGACAAGTATGACCTGAGAAGCAAGAGAGCAGAGTCACGCACATCACAGTCATAAAGATCACTCAATAGCAGCTCATGATCCACTGTGTCGAAGGCTGCAGAGAGATCAAGTAAAACCAACAATGAGATCTCACCGTCGCAAGTGTTCTTGACTAAATCATTATGTATTTTGATCAATGCTGTCTCAGTCGAATGATGCTGCCGATAAGCAGACTGAAAAATGGGAATAGTTTCATTTTGCTGAAGTAGCGGCAGCAGTTGATCAAGTATGGCACACTCTAATATCTTTGATAAAAAAGACAAGTTGGAGACAGGACGGTAGTTCGACATGTTCTCTACATCAAGTCCAGGTTTCTTAAGGATAGGCCGGAGCAAGGCATGTTTTTCACACACCGGGAAGTTGCCTTCGGAGAAAGATTGGTTACATATTTTGGAAATAAGCTCCACTGCATGATCATATACACCAGGTAGTTTGGAAACAGTTATAGGATCCAATGGACAAAATGTTTTATTAAAGTTTCTTATATAGGATGAGACAACATCAGCCTCCACCAGATGGAATGATGAGAGGACACTATTAGGAGTATGTCGTGGTTGGGGTACAATTGAATATTCTTCATTAGAGGGGCCTTCATCCAGTTCATGTCTCATAAGAGTTATCTTGCTAGTAAAAAATGTGACAAAGTCTGCAGCTAACTCTGCATCAGATGCAGAAGGTCTTGAGTTCATGTGTCTTTCTCCAAGTAAGCTACTGACAACCGAAGCCAACTTTCTTTGATCACCACCACATGACTTGACTTTCCCCTGGTAATACGCTTTCTTTTAATCTTTGATTGTGTGGACTACAGCTCTTTTTGCCAACATGTATGGTAGCCATGTGATGTCAGTTTAATTTTTCCGCCATTTACGTTCGGCTCTTCTACGCTCTCTTCTAAGAAATTTGACTCGAGGGCTGTACCATGGCGAGTCATCTCGCACTATGATTCTCTTATCTACCTCCGGATAGTGATGATCAAAGACAGACTTAAGTGCGCCATTGTGTACCTCCACCAGCTCGTTTGAAGAAAGATTGGAAGTATCAATATTTGCAAGGTGCTGTCTTATTTCATTGCGAGCAATATTCTGGTCAGTATTTCTGTATTTTCTAAACCTGATTACTTTCTCATATATGGGCGGCTTAGGGAAATCAAAGCCAAAAGCAATCCGAGAATGATCAGAAATAGAAGAGTCGAGAACCTCCACCTCAACATCCAGAAGACCATCACAACCGGTGGGAGTTAGAACCAAGTCAAGGGTGTGTCCTGAGATATGAGTTGGACACGTGATTTACAAAATTATTCTGGTCAGTCAATTCAAGGAACTCGGAGGAAAATGGTTTCAGATGAGGGTTGTCAATCCAGTAATTAAAGTCTCCACATATCAAGTCTTCCGGTTTTGGTAGAAAACTCCTCAAGAAACTGTCCAAACTCATCCATAAAACCTCAATCTGTTCCTCGATGGCCAGGCCTATAAATAACTGCTATTCTTAGGATTTGTTGACAAACTTTAATTTCCAATTCCAACAGTTCATAAAAAAAGAGGGGCTGGTTATGACTTATCTGAGAGATATTTACTAGCGACGTAGAGTATAAAAACGCTACTCCACCACCCGGATGATCACTACAAGACCTAGGAACACTTATTATTGAATGAGTTTTAGGCAACGCAGCTTGAATAATATTTAGATCTGACTCAAACAACCAGGTCTCAGTGAGGCAAAATATATCGAGACCAAGCTCATCCAAGACCTCACCAATGTAATCCATCTTGTTCCGCATGGAACGAACATTTAGCATGCCAGTTTCAACCGGCTCCTTGGGGCGTTTTTCAGTTTTTTGAACTCACAAAATTGGTGTTTTCAATAAGTCTATTTCTTTGGGCTATCATAAGAGGACAATTTCTACTTGAAGCAAAATGAGTTGGTGGCTCTGTGACTGATGAGGAGTTTACACAATTTATGCATTTAGGGGAAGCTATATTTGTACAGCCTTTTGAACTGCGAGTACAAGCACAGAAACTACATTTAGGGTCCTCACCTTTCAGAGTACACCTGTCAGAAGTATGACCAAAGCCCTGACAATGGTAACATTGCATCACCCAGAAGCGATCGTAAGCACGACATTTTGTGAGTCCAACATACATAGAGTTGCCCTCGTTGACAATTGAAGAGCGTATTTCAGGAGACATTTTTACTACTGCTGTTTTTGTATGTGCATCGTTTTTCTGCTTAGTGAATACTAAATTTAGAGTTAGGCACTCGTCGAACAGAGATTTTATGCTTGGATTCTTGTTTAGGATGCTGGGGATGATCTCGTCGTCATCAGTGTCAGTAGAGTTACCAACCAGGGTCATTTTTGGTAGCATTTTCTTGGGTTCTGACACACTGAAGAACCTGTCAGTCCAGAGACACTGGTTGATGGCCTTCCCTGCGTCCTCTTTGGCTTTCTTTGATGGGAGCCGTACTGCTAAAGCGCCTGATCCAGTTATAGTACATTTATTTATTGGGATTGCAGCCAAAGCTTTCTCAATAGCCTTAGTATCAGGTGGGCTTGTGGGCTCAGAGGTACTATCTTTGGGCTTAACTATTAGGACTTGATGGTCCCAGACAGTTATTTTCTGCCCACCATCCACCACTTCCATGGTGCACTTGGTAGGATCCTTTTTAGGGTCTTCCAACGTTTGCTGGACAATTTTGGCGAACGAGGGAATGTCTGGTGTGGCAGCGTTAGTTTCAAGGTTGGTAATTCGGTCCCCCATTTTTTCTATCTGACTTGCCACAGCAGCAAGGGCGCCAGAGACTTCACTCACTATGGCGTCCTTCAGATCCGTTGTGGCCTGCGAGCTGACTAATGCGTTCTCGGCATCTGACATTCTCTCCGATAACTACGGGTGTATCCTGGCTAGCACACAACTAATGGATGGAGTGGCCATATATTGTTTTTTACATAGGCCAGTAAAAAAAAAATGTATAGCTTTCCTTGAATTTAGAGCATGTTGATTTTATTTGTGCATTTAAGATAACAAATTTACCAAAATTCACAGCTGGATATTTTTGGAAATGCTTTACAGGTTAATAAGGTTGGTCAATACCCAGTACTTTATATTACATAATGAATATAAAGTTTTATGTAGCATGAGTAAATGCTTAATAAAATGTAGTAAGGAAAATAACTTTGAGAGAACCTGGTTAGAGCTCTACATAAGGTCACTACTGAGAACTGAGGCAGCTTGGTGCTTAACCTTCACACTTTATAATAATAAACTTTACAAACGGACCGAAAGGGTACAGCAGTAATTGGCTCAACTACAGGCAGTGGAAAAGAAAAAAAATCAGGAGCAGCAATTTCTGTGAACTAGGGTAATTTTGTGTCCCCAAAAAGTAAGGTAAAATGGCCAAAAATATAGGGTAGTTGATGTGGATTTTGGAGAGAGAGAGAGATAGAGAGATAAAGAGAGAGAGAGTGAGTGTGAGTGTGTGTGTGTGTGTGTATTTACCTAGTTGTAGTATACAGGATTTGAGCGAAGCTCGTATTGTCCGGTCCCCATGACTATTTTTATCCAATCTAGTTTAAACACATGGATGTTCCTTACCTTTACTGCCTCCTCCCTACTCGCCCCAAGTGAGTGTGTGTGTATGTGTATGTGTGTGTGTGTGTGTGTGTGTGTGTGTGTGTGTGTGTGTGTGTGTGTGTGTGTGTGTGTGTGCGTGTGTGTGTGTGTGTGTGTGCAGGTACTAGGTATACTGTATGTCTGTGTGTACTGTACATGTGAGAATATGTATGTAGAAAATATAAGTACCGGTATGTAGCGGTTGTACTGTATATGTGTAACCATATATACCTGTATATGTATGACTATATGAGTGTGCTTGAGTAAGGTTAGGCTATGAAAATATCTAACTTATCTGTGTGAGTGTGTTGTATATGTATGATATGATGATATGTGTTGTATATGTATCTGAGTGAATTTGTTGTATATGTATGATGTGATGATATGTGTTGTATATGTATCTGTGTGAGTTTGTTGTATATGTATGATGTGATGATATGTGTTGTATATGTATCTGAGTGAGTTTGTTGTATATGTATGATGTGATGATATGTGTTGTATATGTATCTGTGTGAGTTTGTTGTATATGTATGATGTGATGATATGTGTTGTATATGTATCTGAGTGAGTTTGTTGTATATGTATGATGTGATGATATGTGTTGTATATGTATCTGTGTGAGTTTGTTGTATATGTATGATGTGATGATATGTGTTGTATATGTATCTGAGTGAGTTTGTTGTATATGTATGATGTGATGATGTGTTGTATATGTATCTGTGTGAGTTTGTTGTATATGTATGATGTGATGATATGTGTTGTATATGTATCTGTGTGAGTTTGTTGTATATGTATGATGTGATGATATGTGTTGTATATGTATCTGTGTGAGTTTGTTGTATATGTATGATGTGATGATATGTGTTGTATATGTATCTGTGTGAGTTTGTTGTGCTATGTTTGTGATAAATCATGAACCTTACTGAGAGGTTAAGTGTATGTACTGTGTGTATGTAATGTATATACTGAGGCACATACCCCATAGCTGGGGGTGGTCGACTCGAGACAGAGACCGAAAAGAAACAACATATTTTAAAGTTCCAATTCTTAGGGTATGGGACCACTTTTGCGTTCCCTCGCCTAGAAAGTGAATTATACATGAGGAGGAGGATTCCTAGCCTCCCATCCCCAGAAGGAAAAGTAGGACAGTAAAAGAGACAGATACTGTATAAACATCTAAGGTTGGGTAGAGGATGCCAAACCTCACCCTGGATAGGACTAGCCCTCAGCCTAAGAGGTTAACCCCAAAACGGCGAAGCCTATGTTTTTTAAAGTGCCCGCCATGCGAAGGTATTTGGTTCAATTCTGGCGAAAATAGTCATATATACCATAAATATTATTATTACTTATGCATATGCCCCTATTTTACTTTTAATATGAACATTAACACCTAACGAGCGGCCTAGGCGGTAATTTATATGTACCGCCCAGCGGGGTGTTTTTACCCTAAATAGGGTTGTTTACGTGATCATTTTCATGCCTAAATAAGACCCAGAGTGTAAAACAAGTATCTACCCCTGAAAGGGCATAAACAGAGCTTTCCAATGACACCCCAACCATCCTTGTACGACTGCTAGTTTTCTTGAAATGATCGCGCAACACGAGTGCAAAAACCATGTAATTAGGTAGTTTCCCTACATAATTCCCTGTGTAGCGAGTGGGGGAGGGTGGGATTCATGTCAGTAGGTCCGCCGCGGTGGTCTGGAGCAGTCATACGCTTGCTACTCTCCTGCCACCACTTATCTCTCTCTCTCAGCAACATTACGTGCTGAAAATGGCACACGACATAAGTTGTGAACCCCCACTTAGTCCAAATTTCTTTCACTCAACATATGTTGCGCGCCGCCAGTTAAGGGTTAAGAGCAATAAAAGATGTGAGAATAGCATTTGGGGGTTGAAAAATCATGAGGCAAGAATCGGGGCGACAAATATTCCTCACTCACTGACCTCCAGTGCGACATTGAGGGCTTGCAATATAAGTCTCTGTGTTACAAGGATCTCTAGCTAACTTGCCTGTGTTAATGAGACCGCGTGAGAGAAATTCGCACGGAAAGTTACCCAATAAAATGGGGAATAAGAGGAAATATAGCTGATAATTGAGGAAGGAGGAAAAGGGAGGGAATGGGGGGGTTGGGACACATATAGAGGAGTGGTAGAAAGTAATGGAGGGGAAATATCTCACCTAATCACATATTGCTTTGTGTTGAGTGCCGCTGGGGTGCTTTGAAAGGGTTTTGTTCTTATGCGTTGGCTATATAGAGGACGCTCGCATTGCACCACAGAAACCTCTAAGAGGGCGCTCGCAGTTGTTGTTGTTGTTCCCTAAGCTGCCTGGCCGAACAGCCCCGAGTCCCTGAGAAAGGCCATGGCCACGATCGAGCTTTCCCACAGAGCTCTCATTGAGTGTAGATTGTGTTGTTGGTGTAAGTGGTTGTGCGAAATGTAGTCTTCTATGATGTGTTTGATGATATGGGGTGCTGTGTTACATCCCGGGCAGGTGTCGACGATGGAGTCGTCCAGTCTCTTCTGATAGCTCAGGAGAGCTGTATGGTGTCCGCATCTCAGCCTGGCCAGGTGGACTCTGTCCTCGCGAGGAAGGGAGGATTCGGAAGGATGGATTTCGGGCGGTCGTGCTTGCAGCTGCGTGTTGTCTGTGAGTGAGTGGATGGATCGGCGAGAGATATGAGTATGGATGTGCTTCTGGAAGTTGGTTTGGGGTGGGCAGGGAGGGAGACAGGACAGTATTTGTGTGTGACACCGTGTGCTGGGGGTTGTTTTGATATTTCTTGGTGTCTGTGGGTGTGTTGCGATGTAGTGTAGTGGGTGGTTTTGGTTCGTGGAGGCTGCTGCCAGGAATTGAGTGCCTCTCATGTCCAGATGGTCTTTGACTTTGAGGATTTTGGTTTCTTGATGTAGGTGATCTGTGGGTGCAATAGCTGTGCAGCCTGTAATGATCTTCAGGGCTTTGTTTTGAATAGACTGTAAGGTCTTATGATGTGTTTCAGCTAGGTTAGAAGCCCAGGCTGGGCTTGCATATTCCATCACTGATCTTATGTATTGTTTATATACTGTAGTGGTAGTTTCTTTGTTGTGTCCAAATTTTGTGTGAGCAAGTGACCTGAGGGCGTTAAGTCTGGGTGTCAGTTTCTTTTTAATGTTTGTGGTGTGCTGTTTGAATGTCATATGAGTATCATATGTTACTCCTAGGATTTTGGGTGTGTATGTATGTGTTAGGGCTGTGTTGTTTATGGTGAGTTGAGGGATGTATTCGTGTTCTCCTGTCCAACTTGTGAGCAGGGTTGCGGTGGATTTGGCTGGGGCTAGATTAAGTCTGTTTGTAGTGCACCAGCCATGTAGTGTGTTGAGATAGGGTTGAAGGAGATCTGTTGCTCTTTTTGGGTCATGGTGTGTGCATGTGAGTGTTATGTCATCTGCATAGGAGGCTAAGTTTATTTGGGGCGTATTGGGTGTAGTTATATCGTGCATGTACAGATTGAAGAGTGCGGGCAATAGGACGGATCCTTGTGGGACTCCGTTTGGAAAGTTTCTGATTTTAGATGACTGACCGGCAAAAGATACGTGTGCACATCTGCCTGCTAGGAAGTTGGCCAGCCACCTTTTTGTGTTGTTGTGCATGTTTGTGTTGTAGATTTTATGTGTTAGGATGTGGCGGGGGATGGCATCGAAGGCTTTACTAATGTAGAGTGTGGCTAGTAGTGATCTGTGTGGTGGTCTAGCTGAGTTGATGCCGTCAAAAGCTCTTTGTGTAAGGTCTGTGAGAAGAGTGTTTGTGGAGTGCAGTGGACTGAAGCCATGTTGTGTTGGAGTTAGAGATAGATCGGGTGTAATTAGTTGTAGTACAAGGCGTTCCATGACTTTGGAGGGGGTGCAAAGGAGTGTGATGGGGCTGTGTGAGGAGGGTAGTGTGGGGTCTTTGTTGGGTTTGGGGAATGTAATGATGATACCATGCTTCCAGGTGTCTGGTATTCTGTAGTTTGATATGTTTGTGAGTGCTTGTATGCCGTGTGGTCCCAGGTGTCTGAGGTGTATGTTGCTTATGTTGTCTAGGCCACAGGCTGGTGAGTGCTTGAGATTGTTGATGATGTGCTTTGTCTGGTGATTGGTGAAGGGTGTATAGTCAGGGTCTGCGGGGAATTGTCTCTTACGTCGGATGACACGTCGGTCGTCTTTGTGGGGTTTTAGGTGGCTGACAAGTGAGAACTGATTGATGAGAGTGTTTGCTTGTTGTTTACATGAAGGAGTAGAGTCTGTTGTTGTGATTGCAGCATGTGATTGTGTTGTGTTGCTGTTGGAAAGTGTGATGCTCTTTAGTGTTTTATAGATTTTTTGGGAGTTTGTTTTGTGATCAAGTGTTTGTAGGAAGTTATTCCAATTTAGTTTTTGTTGTTCTTGTATTTTGTTGTTAGTCTGGGTGTTGAGTGCTTGGATTTGTTGTGTGATGTCTTGTGTGTGGGGTGCTGGGGAGTGTTTCAGTATGTTGCGTTGTCTGATGAGGTTTTGAATTTCTGGTGTGAAGCTGGGGTCGTTTCTTTTTCTGTTACCTCTTGGAATGTGTTTCTTGTCAGCGTTTTGATTAGTTTCATATACAGTACTGTATAATGCAGGGTATAATGCAGGGTGTAAATAACCGCTAGCCATGGGATAATTTCAGAGTAAAAACGGTCAAATCTGACGCATAGAGTGTGACTATCGCTGCGGTAGTAATATTATCGTTATATCTACCGGTATCACACTACAGTAAACCCCCTTTTAAACAAAAATCATGATTCTTTTGACATTTTGGATAAGCGATATTTATGGATAAACAATTGTGCCTCTATATAGAGCTAAATAAGTGTACACAAGGCCAAATGTACGGTTTTCAATGCATATATAACCATTTCTATCTATCTATCTATCTATCTATATGCTCAGGCCCAATCCCCAATAACTATTTCTAGGCTATTATAACTTCTAATTATCATCTAATTCAAGCTCTGTCTACCTCAGAGTAATTATATTGATACAATATTAAGCACTCAGAGAGGCTGAAATAAGTGAAACTTAATGAAAAATAGGGATAGAAACAATTTTGGTTAACTAAAGTTTTTGGATATTTGAATTTTGGATAAAAGGGGTGTTACTGTATATGAGTGATGATAGCTACATACAATAGTCCATTCATTACAAGTAGGCCAGAAATCTTAACAATTTAACTCAATATCTCAAAAATTATTAAAGTAATCGAGCTATAATTTCCGTCATTTGGGAAGAGTCAGCCAGGGAGTAGGTGTGGAAATGTACAGCCCATTTGCTCTAGCCCTTCGTGAGTTACAGAGGAGAGGAGTCACGATTTCCGGCCTACTTATAATGAATGCACTATGGTAAGATATGACAGTGTGACATCCGCGAGACCCATTGATTATTGTGTGGTCTACGGAAGTGTCATACTACATTGGTATTTATGTCTATACTGGTGGAAATGTATTATTGTGTGGTCTACGGAAGTGTCATACTACATTGGTATTTATGTCTATACTGGTGGAAATGTATTATTGTGTGGTCTACGGAAGTGTCATACTACATTGGTATTTATGTCTATACTGGTGGAAATGTATTATTGTGTGGTCTACGGAAGTGTCATACTACATTGGTATTTATGTCTATACTGGTGGAAATGTATTATTGTGTGGTCTACGGAAGTGTCATACTACATTGGTATTTATGTCTATACTGGTGGAAATGTATTATTGTGTGGTCTACGGAAGTGTCATACTACATTGGTATTTATGTCTATACTGGTGGAAATGTATTATTGTGTGGTCTACGGAAGTGTCATACTACATTGGTATTTATGTCTATACTGGTGGAAATGTATTATAAGGGAAACATATATTACGATTAAAATACTTCTGTTAAAATATATGAGAATGTCAATAAGTCATGGGGGGGGGGGAGCCTTGCCCCTCCTAACTATTTCTGTATCCCGGAAACGGTTATTGCCAAATAGAGCTTATTTTCCCCTTTTCATCCCCTTTAAAACCCATATGTTCTCTGTTCATAGCCCTCCACACTGGTCGTATTTTCAGATTGTTGAATAATGGGTAAATATTAATTGGTATGGACAAAGAGGGAGAGGTAAACTGTGAGAGAGGTGGAAGGATGGAGTTAAGAAGTATATGTGTGAAAGCGGTGCTGGATGGGAGGAGGGGCATCAACTGACTTGGAACAGAGGTGCTTGGGGGAGATTCATTTGTGGCCATCCCTTCGGGGATCACAGCATCCAGCGAAAGAAAATCCAGTTTTACACCGGGGACGATCTTTCAAGTATTTCTTCTATATTTCTTTGTTTTGGCATTTTTAGGTGTGTATTTTGTTTTTAACCACATCGGAAATTGCCAAAAAAACAACATTATCCATTAATCTTAAGACCCCCCCCCCCTGACTTATGGAAATCAGCATCTATGTTGCCAGTAGGGGGACTAATTAGGTTTTGGCATAATTCGAGAAGGAGGTAGGGCGAGAAGTGTGGGTTCCACACTAACGCAATAAAAAATGGTGAGAGGTGAGAGGTGCAAGATTTAGGATTTTTTTTATTTAGCGAATTAGGGATTTTAATATAATGAATATGCCAATGCAGTATATGATATAACTAATATATAAGCCTACAAAATATATCAATGGCTTCGACCCGGTGTAAAACTATATATAAACGTATTAACCATTTTGTTATGGTGAACGTACTGGTATGTCCTGGAAATACAGTATCCTGGACTTATTAGCCCATTAAATCCTGTGGAAACAGGTGTGAGTGATCAGGAGCGCGAAAGGCCCCCGCCCGCTCTCCAGCAAGTCTGCCGCGGCACTGAGGCTCTGTGGGGTGGTCTCGCTAGATAAATTCAGTGTTGCTAAATGCAAATTTAGCGGAACATTGCTAAATATTAGCGAATATGGTAAGGATGGTGTTAGTGGGCGTACTGGCCACCTTGTTTGCATAGTCGCACGCGAACGTACGCTCACAGGTACGTTCGCGTCTAATTTGACTTTCTTTTCTTACAAAATTATCCCACGTCCAGCTGTTATTTGCCTCCTGCTGGTAATAAATATGACGATGACAATAAGTCATGATGGGTGGTGAGGGTGGCAAAGCCCCCCTCAACCTTTTATTGTTTCCCACAGCCAGCTGTAGGTTAATTGTTTTGTTGCTGGCCGTGGGATACAATAATAGGTTGAGGGGGGCACCCCACCCCATTACTTATTATCATCGTCATAATATATATTACCAGCAGAGGGCAAATAAAAGCTGGCTGTGGGATAATGTTTTAAGAAAAATCAGTCGAATTAGACACGAATATAACTGCGAGCATACGACTATGTAAACAAAGTGGATGTACTAGGTATGCCCAGTAACACCAACCTTACCGCGAATATTGCTGATGTCTGTAGTGAATAGTGATGCTGCAGGTTGAACCCTGCTAGTTAGAGAGCTTGTTCTGGTGTAATTTGAAAGCTCTTTTATTCTATTTTTACTTTGTTTTTTGGCTACAAACGTTTAATTTCATTCTGGCACTTGCTTAATCCTTTCATTGCAGGAGCCATTCTGGAACGCCATGGCAATTTACTGCAATTTAAAGCCTATTAAAACCTGTGGAGACGAGTGCGAGTGAGCAGGAGCGCGAGAGGCTCCCGTCCGCTCTCCGGAATGTCTGCTGGGGCACCGAGAGCCTCACCCCATTTCTCGCGAGATATATGCAGTGTTGCCAAAGGCAAATACATACATACATACATACATAACATTTTAAGACTGAGTGCTCCACACATACGTGCAGTTTCAGTCTCTTGTCCTAATGTAGCACGACATTGCTATTTATTTGCGCTTATTGCCGATGTCTATGACAGCACTGCGGTTGAACCCCGCGCACTACGAAGCTCGTTCTGGTGTCATTTTAAAGCTATTTTCTTCTATTATTTTAGCTGAAAACATTTGCTTAAGCAATCAGGAGTGCTTGAATAAGCCCTATTATAGCGGAAATAAGCCCGCAGTGATTGGGTTAAGCAATCAGGAGTGCCTGTATAGCAAGAATATGGCCGCACTGAAAGGGTTAATTTCCTGCAGTCCTTGCTACAAAATAACACTGTAGACTTATGTCAAAGAAAAATCGGAAAAATATATACCGGTACTTTATATATAATAAATAAATGCTAACAATCTTTGCTGTCACACGGTAAAAATGTACCTGGACTTTTACATGCTGTTCTTTGTTGTTTCCTCTGTTGACGTTGATGAACTAATTGCCCCCCTGGTATGATGACTGGGGCCGGGTCCAACTCCAGCGGGCTATTGCAGAGGACAGTTCTCTCCCTCGTGAACAGAAGCTGGTTAGCTATTGTCATGATGCTCTTACCCGGTGCCTTCTTCAGCTGTTTTCTGCAAACACCTGTGAAAGAATTAATATATTAAACAAAGTTTAGTTAAAAACCTAAAATAAGCCTAGGCCTAATTTTGGAATACCGGTACCGGTACCCTACCTAAGATACACGGTTAGGTTAGGTTAACCTAACTAAGATAGGTGGTTAGAGCTTAAGTAAGTTATGGGTAGGCAACCGGGTCCCGTGCATCCTGCGAAGGCAAGATGGCAGGGGCTGCTTACAGCTCAAAGTTCTTCACATGTCTCACTCCCTAGGCTGGAACGAGACCTCGCGGGCTTCACCGTTGAATAAACGGTTGAATATACAGGCTCTCAGCCTATGCCCGAGAGGGAGTGTAGGCTAGTTGGAGAGAAAAACAAAAAATACAATTTTCCAGAGGAAATGGATATACAAATCTTTTGAATTGCAGGACAATGTGTATTTTAGGTAACGTATGAGATACAATTACAGTATCTATGTGCTTTCTATAATTTTGTCTTTCAGTATTAGTCACCATAATATAGGTCTTTACCGCTGCAAATTAAATTAGTTTTCCTCAGACATTGTGGGTTAAATATAGGTAGAAGGAAAAATGGCGGCCATCTTGGATCACTGGAGAACTAATATTTTTCACTTTTCTGCCATATTTTTAGTATTTTGTCATCCTCTATATCAATGCTTACCCAGCGGGGGTCTGGGGGCTGCAGCTCCCAGGTTAGGTTAGGTTGTTAGGTTAGGGTAATGACAAAATATGTGTTTTTTTTTTGGGGGGGGGGGGGGGGGGGGGGGGCATGTTTTAATATTGCTAAATAATAGGTAAAAATGTGTTTGCCTTAGGAAAAACAATTAAAAACACTAATCAACGCAGGAACTGATAAGAACAAGGATTATTACACAAAAAACACATACCGTACGTGACCTAAAATGCATATTAACCGAATTGCATCAAATACCAGGAGGCTAGGAATCCTCCTCCCCATGTAAAATTCTCGGCAAGAATGTAGAGTTCGGGCGTACGTACCTCCCGCCTTCCTTACACAACGCGGAGGGGCGGCGACGGACGCTTGCCATCATGTTCCCGTCTTTATTGACTGCCGTTGGATACAATAATATGTTGACCCCCCCCCCCCCCATGACATATTGTCATCATCTATCTATCTATCTATTGCCTGACGCCGTGATCCCCGAAGGGGTGGCCACGAATGAACCGCCCCCATGCACCTCTGTCCCCAGTCAGTCGACGCCCCTCCCCCCAATCAGCACTGCCTTCGTTCATGTAGTTCCTCACTCCATCCTTCCACCTCATATTCGGTCTACCTCTCCCCCTCTGTCCCTCCACCTCACTCTCGTACACCCTCCTAGTCATTCTCTCGCTTTCCATACGTTCCATATGGCCGAACCATCTCAAGTTGTTCCTTTTCACACTTTCCAGCACATCTACCTCCACACCACACCTCCTTCTTACTTCCTCATTAGTCTGTCTATCCCTCCATGTAACTCCGCACGCACTCCTTAACACCTTACGAGCGGCCTATGCGGTTTATTTATGTGTACCGCCCAGCGGGGTGTTTTTAGCCAAAATAGGGCTGTTTACGTGATCATTTTCATGCCTAAATAAGACCCAGAACGTAAAACAAGTATCTATCCCTGAAAGGGCATAAACAGAGCTTTCGAATGACACCATAACGATCCTTGTATGATGGATAGTTTTCTTGCAATAACCGTGCAACGCGAGTGCAAAAAGCAGGTAATTCGGTACTTTCGGTACATAATTGAGTATGTAGCGAGTGAGAGAGGGAGGAGGGAGCTGAGATTTGTGTCAGTAGGTTCGCCGCGGTGGTCTGGAGCAGTCATACGCTCGCTAGTCTCCTGCCACCACTTGTCTCTCTCTCTCAGCCACATTACGTGCTGAAATTGCCACTCGAGTTATGTCGAGCGCCGCCACATAGTCCAGCTTTATTTAACTCGACTTATGTTGCTCGCCGCTAATTAAGGGTTAAGTAATTCATTTCCACTGCTCTCACTCTTGGTCTGAGTCTCTCAACCAACGTCCATGCTTCGCTTCCGTAAGTCAGTGTCGGGATTACCACACTGTCATGCAAGGACTTCTTCACTTCCATACTGACCACCCTATTTCTTGTTACTGCTTTTAGCGTTCCTACAACCCTCTTCCCCTGTTGTACCCTCTCCCGCACCTCTTCATCCATAGTCCCATCTTTACTCAACACACTGCCCAGATACTTAAAAGAGTTGACGATCTCCATAGCCTGACCGTTCAGCTTCACCTCACACTCTGTGACTTCACCCCTTTCGAAGACCATAACCTTGCTCTTCCCCGTATTTACCTTCAAATTCCGTTTTTCACACACTGTTCCAAACTCATTTACCAGACCCTGCAACTCCCATTCATTATCACTCATCAGAACTGTATCATCCGCAAACAGCAGTATAGGTAGCTTCCACTCAATTTCCTCCCTTTTCAGCGATACACCAACATCCACTGCTCTTGATAGTATTTCTTTCATGACTCCATCCATATATACAGTAAACAACCACGGGGACATCACACACCCCTGTTTCAAACCAACATTCAGGTCAAAGAACTCGCTCTGCTCACTCTCCACATGTACTGCCGCCTTTGCACCCTCATACATGCTCTTCACTGCTTTCAGCAACTTGCCCTCTACTCCGTATATTCTAAGTACTTTCCACAAACCTTCTCTATCCACTCTGTCATAGGCCTTCTCCAAGTCCATAAAGGCAACATACACCTTTTGTTTCTTCTCCAGATACTTCTCCACAACACAATTCAGGGTAAAAATCTGATCTACACATCCTCTTCCCTTCCTAAAACCTCCCTGCTCGTCGCCTATCCATTTCTCCGTTCTCACTCTCACTCTCTCATTCACTACCCTACTGTATACCTTCCCTACTACGCTTAGAAGACATATTCCTCGGTGGTTACCACACACTCCTCTTTCCCCTTTGCCCTTATATAGGGGGACTATTATGCCAGTCATCGGGTGCACTCCCCTTCTCCCATGCTAGTTTGAAAATTTTCCATACCCATTCTATCACTATCTCACCACCATACCTCAACATTTCCCCACACACTCCATCTGTTCCTGGTGCTTTCCCCATCTTCACTCTTTTCATGGCTTCCCACACTTCTGACCTCCTGATCCCCACCTCCTCCTCCACTACTTCTCCCTCCCATACCATATCCAGCTATGTTTGCTGGCTCTTCATTCCTTACATTTAGCAACTCACTGAAGTACTCCCTCCATCTTTCGACTCTCTCTTGCTTCTCGGCTAGCATTCTCCCATTCTTATCTTTCACACCCTTACTGTTTCCCTTGCTACCTTCCCTAACTTTCTTGACTTCTTTCCAGAACAGTTTCTTACTCTCCCTCCATTTTACACTCAGATTCCTTCCAAATTCCTCATCTACTCTTCTCTTACTTTCCTTCACTACTCTCTTCACCACCCTCTTACTCTCCACGTACCTCGCTCGTTTATGTCTCTCGGAATCTTCATTCCCTCTACTACCCAACCACTCTCTATATGCTTTCTTCTTTTCTTCCACAGCTATTCTTACCTCTTCTGTCCACCATGCTGTACCTTTCACTCCCCTCCCTCTTCTCCTCACTCCACACACCTCCTCACATGCTGCACAGATCTCATCCTTAAACACCTTGCTCATCTCCTCCACTTCCTCCATAACTTCCAGGTCGAACCCGCCTAGTCGTCTTTCCACTGCTCTCCTGTATTCCTCCCTGACTTCCTCCTCCTGCAACCTCTCCACCCTCCTCACCATTCCACCCCCTCTCGCCTCCCTCCCGCTCTCCTCACCCACTTCTTTTGTATCCTAACCTTAGCTACCACTACATAATGATCAGACAGACCCCCTCCAATACCCCTATAAACCCTAGCATCCATCACAGATTTCTTCATTCATTCATCCACACATACATAATCAATCAATGACTTTCATTCCACCACTGTCTTATCCTTCATCGTCAACATCCGTTTCCACGTGTACCTGTGGACATTCTGTGTCGGAAGAAGGTGTTGGCTATCCACAGCCTCCTCCCCACACATACGTCCACAAGTGCGCTACCATTCCCATTCACCTCTGATGGTACCCCCCACCCTCCCACCACTCCCTCAACTTTCCTATCACCCACCTTACCATTCATATCCCCAATCAGAAATATTCTTTCGTTCTTGTCAAACTTCTCCAGGCACACCTCCACATTCATCCAGAACTCCTCTTTCTTTCTTTCAAGTATATCCTCTGTCGGGGCATACACGCATACAATCACCCACGTTTGTATTCCTACTTTCATTCTCACCCACACAATCCTTGAACCCACAGACCCATACTCTCTTACACATTCCTTCAATTTGCTACTTACAAACAAACATGCACCTTCTCTCGCTGTTCCTTCACTCACTCCAGCACACACACCCATTCCACACTCTCACATCTGAACCTTTCCATTTGGTCTCTGTCATTCCACATACATCCAGCCTGGCATTCACTAACACTTCCAGAACCTCTCTCTCTTTTGTGCCATCATTCATGCCACTAACATTCCACGTAGCCATTCTCAGAATGTCCGAAGGCATGTCCTTAGTCGGTCGTGGTTCGTCAATGTTGGTTCCGTCCGCATCCGAGGCTGTTCGTTCGTTTTTCTTTGCTTAGATATTTTTTCTGGGTGGGGGTCGCAAGCCCACCGACCCAACCTCTTTAGTCGCCTCTTACGACACGCAGAAGGCATGTGGGGCATATTCTATTCCCTAACCCCCAGGGGGGGTCATCATCATACAGTATATATTGCCAGCAGGGGGTAAATAGCTGAAAAAAATCGCTGTCAAAATAGACGCGAACTTAACCGCGGCGATCGACTTATGTAAACATAACAACCTTACGCCCGGACACTACATCCATCCCAAATTCTCCTACTCGATACAAAGAAAGGTGAGAGGGAACAAGAAAGTGGGGATGGATGTAGACTCCGGGTGTACGGTTGTCATGTTTACATAGGGCGATCGCCGCGGTTAACTTTGCGTCTATTTTTACGGCGATTAATTTGGTTATTTACCCCTGCTGGCAATATATATGATGATGACAATATGTGAGGGGGGGCCTTCAACATATTATTGTATCTAATGGCATTCAAAATAGACGGGAACATGATTGCAAAGATCCGACGCCTCCCACGCTGCTGCCGCCGTCGTGTTTACATTTGTCGATCGCCGTGGTTAAGTTCGCGTCTATTATGACGGCGATTTTTTCGGTAATTTGCCCCCTGCTGGCAATATGTCATGGGGGGATGAGGGGGGCAAAGACCCCCCCCCCTCAACATATTATTGTATCCAAAGGCAGTCAAAATAGACGGGAACATGATGGCAAAGGTTCGACGCCACTCGCGTAGTGTAAACAAGGGTGGCGGTACGCCCGCACTTAACATTCTTGCCAGAAAGTGGTCACGGACACTAAGAATTGGAACTTTACAGGTTTCTGTCTCTAGTCAGCCACTCCCAGCAATGGGGTATGTGCCTGAGTACATACATACATAGGCCTACATACACCATGCGAAAATCATATTTTGGTAAATTGATACGGTGTGACAGTCACGAGTTTTAGCATGTGTGTTGTTTTTTTTTTTGCATTTTTTCTTTGATATACAGTGTTGTTTTATACCAAGGACTGTCGCAAATGAGTATTTACCCATTATCCAACAATCTAAAAACATGGCCCCCACTAGTGGGGAGGGCTATGAAGATCAGGGAAATTGCGGGGTAAAATAGGGGTAATATGGGAAGAACTCTGAAAATAAAATATAGAAAAGTAAGAAAACGTTAAAATGTGAAAATCCGAGCCAAGTTTTGGCAAAAGTTGGCTCGGATTTGGGTATTTTTCAGAGTACAAAAACCCCAAAATTGGGAAAAAAAAGTTGGCTCGGCTTTTGGCATTTTTCAAAGTAAAAAAAAACAGTAATTGAATTTTGAGAGTTGGCTCGAGTTTTCATGTTTTTTGAAACCCATTAAACCCCAAAATTTGAAAACCCGAGCCAACATTTGCCAAAACGGTAATTCTGCATAACTACAACTCCTGTTATTTTAGGTTTCATTTATTTTATTTATGTATTTTAATGCTTTGTAAGTGTGTATTTTATTGTTAGAAAGTGCGGAAAGCACTTTTTATTAGCATTTGCATTGTTAATTGAAATTCAGATACCCAAACAATCTAAGAGTTTACTCGATTTAGTCAACTATAAAAAGACATTAGCCTAACCTAACAACCTTACCTAACCTATCCTAGTATTATGGGTGGGGGCTGCCGCCCCCACACCCCCGCTAATTGGGTATTAACACTATACAAAAATGGATGGGATAAAGTCTATGGTGTTTACTCTGCAATCTTCAGCTTTGGCTGTCGATAACAGGAAAGTACCAATAAAAATGTACTGACTTTTTGTAGGTGAAGCTCCACTCCGATTGGCTACTAACCATCGGGGAGGAGCCTCCAAGGAGGCTAGAATGTAAACATAGTGTCCTGGACTGGCAGTACAAAAATAACTGACAATGTTATAGGGGAGTGAAAATCAAATTGACAAAATAAGAAAAGTAGCCCTTATCCGCACATCACTAAGGTCCCCTGAGTAAAGTAAGAGCAAAAACAAATAATTCCATGAGACAGGAATCCCGTAATCGAGGAGTAGTTGTTCTGCAGAATACCCGGAAGGACATGTATAGGACTGAAGACTATTATATAACATACCTTTAGGCTACACAAACATCGATGGGGCTTGTAACTGTCACACCGTAAAATCTTACCCCTTCATCCTATGACTTAAATTGCTTCAAACTCTGTGTGTACAGACATTTTGTCTCGTACATTCCTCTGAGGGAGGCACTCGTCCCAGGCAGTTTTGCCTTTTGTCTCCCTCATCCACATATGTAAAAAATAAATAAATAAAGCAGCAACCTGTTACCACTCACTTGTTGTACCAGTTCGGTACTTCTTATATTGATGTTCAAAGGGGTTTGGAAATTTAGTTTATCCCTTTTGTTCTCACCTGAAGCTCAAACCATATAACCCATCCATCCAGAACCCTGGTGGTGTTGTACAAGACAAGGTTGTCATAATAACAGGATAAGAGCCAACAACACCATCCCCACACTTCCACCATATAAATAACACTGAACGTGAACACCCACAAGCCGCCCGGCACAAGGCCACAACCAGGGTTACCAATTGTATCCAGTCCGCTAGATAGTAAATAAATGCCGAAACTCGCTAGAATAATGCTACAATCTCTAGAATATCGCTCTAAAATGGCTCACATCTCCAGAATATTGCAAACATTGGTATTGCTTGCTATAAATATTTGCTTGTAGATCTAACGGAAAAGTAGCAAAATTGGCAACACTGTCGCTAGATACTAACTAACTACCAAAAATCGCTAGAGTAATACCACACTCCCTACAATATCGCTCTCAAATGGCTCACATCTCCAGAATATCCCTATAATTCATGTCAATAGATGTACAAATTTGACTCTAGATCGAAGTAATTACCTCTAGATCTAGCGGGAAAGCAGCTAAATTGGCAACTCTGAACTTGGGAGGTATGGGATCCGGTTTGTCCTTTTAGGTACTGGATTCCAGATAGTGCTATTTTGCTCATAAATAAATTATCAAATAAGTAATTGTGAGTAACAGGCAACATGTTAAATCTGTAATGAAGGAAACAATTATTGATTGTAATATCCGCTAACGGGATACTTAATAATCTAACCATTATAGGCTATAGTATGTATCTATATATCTTTATCTATCTATCTCCACTAACAGCATACATATAACCATTATATAGTGTGTATCTATATTTATCTATCTATCTATCTATATTGTAATACCCTGTAAGCTACCCGCAAAAATCCCACAACCACAAAACTACCCGAGTTGACGTCTGGGATATAGCGTAAAATAGTCATTGGTGGCGAAGTCTAAGAAACCCACCACGTGAATCACCACGAGACTATCATCCGGTTCTTTCAAGGAGAACTAAAGTTGCTATCCTATTGTACGTCCGTGGTAGTACAATCGGGGGTATTAAGTGTTGTCATAGATTCCAGTGGTTTTCGCTCAGTAAGTGTTATTGGTATCTTTATAATTACTGGGAAAAATGCTTATCCCTCAAAGTATTAGTCAGTGTCTGAAACTTTGTGAAATATATGACAACACTTATTAACCTCGGCCGTACAGTGGGTTAGCGCGCGAGTCTAGTAACACCTATTGAGGTCCCTAACCAGAGTTCGAAGTTTCGAACTTGCGCCAGGCACCACCACTGGGCCTGGGGATTTTTCAGGAGGGTTAAATTCCCTTCGCACCCAGCATTTCATATACATTTATCTATCTAATACCTGTCTATCTATCTATCTATCTCCACTAACGACATACATAATAATCTAACCATTATATAATATGTATTTATCTATCTAATACCTGTCTATCTATCTATCTCCACTAACGACATACATAATAATCTAACCATTATATAGTATTTATTTATCTATTTATATATCTAATACTCTATCTATCTATGTATCTAGATAGATGATGCCTCAGCAGAATTTATACTAAACATCAACAGAGGTTACGAAATAAAGCCAGGATGGATTGATCATGTTCGTAATTTATATACAGTAGCAAGGGAGAAATGTTTTATTTCGAAGAGGAATAACTGCCCTATGGTTGGCGAATTCCTTGAAGATATGAAGAGTTCACTATCAGACATTTAAGAAAGCTCTGAAGCATATAATACATAATGAAGCACAAATACGAAATGAAAAACTGGCAGTCTTATTTACATAAGAGGTACAAAACATTCTGGAATGAAGTTAGGAAATAAAAAAACAACAAAGGTTACTTGAATATAAAGATTGAAGGCAAATGTAATTCGAATCTAATAGCAGACAAGTTTTCACAAGCATATAAACGTGTATTTGATGACCAGAATTGTCAATCTGAAGGTAATTTTGAAGCTTTAAGATTAAAACAAGATGTTCGAAGAGGTAAAATAGTTGGGACCATTAACTTGAATGATATAAATACAGCCATATCGGAGTTGAAGTATGTTATTGGTCACGATAATATCCATTCGAATCATTTGAAGTTTTGTCCAGAATATGCAAGAGGTTTACTTGCTAAATTATTTTCAGCATTTATTGTTCATGGCTTCATACCTAATACTATGATAACTGGAGTCATTCTTCCTCTTATTAAAGATCGTGGTAAAGATAAACATTTAATTGATAACTATAGACCAATAATATCGTCTTCAGTTTTTCTAAAGATTTTTGAATATTGTTTATAATATATATAAATGAACAAATTATGTCGACTTTAATGAGAGGCAACATGGCTTCAGAGCGGGCCATTCAACTCTTTCTGCAGGTTTAATTTTTTAGGAAACTGTTTTACGCTATAGATCTGCAGGATCGAATGTATATGCGAGTTTTATTGATTTTAGAAAAGCTTTTGATAAAGTGAATAATTTTAAATTAATCCAGAAACTTTTAGAACTAGATATTCCTCATTACCTTGTAAATATTTTGTTTTATTTTTACAGAAACCAAATGGTTGCTACTAAACATAAAGATGCACTGTCAAAGCCCTGGAAGATTATGAACGGAGTGAGACAGGGTGGAATTTTATCTCCTTTACTTTTTAATGTATATATTGATCTATTAATCGAAACCGTATCAACGTGCAAAACTGGATGTACTCTTGGCAATAGGATGAGTAACATTATTGCCTATGCTGACGACATAGTAGTTTTAGCACCAACAGCGACAGGGTTACAAAAGTTACTAAACATTGTGGAACATGAAACGAAAACTTTAGATATTCAAGTGAATGCAAAGAAATCAGCGTGTATGTTTTTTAGGGATACTAATAATATAAATGGTCTGCCGAGAATGAAGCTTAATGATGAAGTAATGATCAATGTACATGAACATAAGTACCTAGGATTTATTATTGATGATAAACTAAATAATGATAAGGATGTAATAAGGACAAGAAATAAGTTTTATAATGAATTCAATTGTATTTTACGTAAATTCCCTAATGTTAATATTAATGTTTGTATTCAACTATTTAATAGTTATTGCTTAAGTTTTTATGGTACAGAATTATGGTTTTCCAATAAGCGGTGTGGTGTTCCTCTGAAACAATTTGCGGTTGGATACCACAAAGCCATTAAGAAGATTGTAAAACTTAAATACTGGGAGAGCAACCACAAAGCATGTGATTTAGCAGGGTTAATGACATTCACTCATCTAATTAATTGGCAAAAAATACGGTTTGCTCACAGATGTATGATGAAGCCTTGTATCTTTTTAAGAAAATGTTTACTTAACAATGATGATAGCTTATATTTGAAGAAGGAAGTAAAGAATATTGTATTGAATATTTATAATATCGAAAGTTTAATGGAAAATTACATTGACGCAGTAAAATCTAGAATTACTTTTATTCAAAGCCGTGAACCAACTATGAGAAACATGTGCTTCACAATTCTCTTACTATGTAAAAAGTTTTATGTAGCTTTTACGAAATAAAATATTGAGTCTGAGTCTATCTATCTATCTATCTCCACTAACGGCATGCATAATAATCTAAGCATTATATAGTATGTATCTATCTACTTATCTATCTAATACCTTGTCTATCTATCTATCTATCTATCTATCTATCTATATATATATATATATATATATATATATATCCATCCATCCATCCATCCATCCATCCACCCACCTATCTATCTATCTATCTATATATCTATCTGTCCATCCATCCATCTATCTATCCAATCATCCACCCACCCACCAATCTATCTATGTATCTATTTATCTATCTATCTATCTATCCATCCATCCATCCATCCATCCATCCATCCATCCATCCACCCACGCACCCACCCATCCATCCCCACTAACAACATACACAATAATCGAATCCTTCTATAATACACGAGCCATGAAAGGTCTAACGCTCAAAATTCCTGAAAAATAGATGAGGAGGCTGTCCCGTCTGTTAAGGGGGGCGCCCCGTCTGTTAAGGGAGGCTGGCCAGTCTGTTAAGGGGGGATGGTTCACTTGTTGAGCGATTTTTACATGTATTCGTTATTTTTCTAGCTTCCTCCCTAGACTTCCATCAAATTAAAAAAAAAAAACATCCATTAGATCCCCCTTCTAGATTAATTTGTACATTTTTCTTTAGAAAAATGTCCCGGCCGAAGGCCGATTCTTCCAACATTACAGGCTCACTATCGTTCGCCAGGGAATTTTTTTACACCTAAATAGCACGAAAGGTCTAAATATTGACGAAGAAATGGGGCGAAAGGTCTTAAAATCGACTAACTAAAGGGGCAAACATCTTAACATCTGAAAACTAATGAGGCTAAACATCAGGGAGAAAGTGGTCCAGAAAACCGGCCCATCTCCCCTTAAGAAGATTAGTACTGATAAATATTCATAGGCTTTATGAATATCAAGCAGGGTATCGAAGCTGCCCCTCTAGCCCTGAGACTATGCTGTGAAGGGGGGTGACCTGGTTTTGGTTCTCTCCTTTTCTCTCTTTCTCTGGCTTGTATCCATTCGGCCCCATTCAGCCTACTGTTTTAAAACGTTTATCCCCATCCAGGTGTCGATTTCTTCCTGGCGAGCGATAGAGTGCCAACATTGTATGCCGGAGACATTTTATGCCGGAAACATTGTATGCCGGAGACATTTTATGCCGGAAACATTGTATGCCGGAGACATTTTATGCCGGAAACATTGTATGCCGGAGACATTTTATGCCGGAAACATTGTATGCCGGAGACATTTTATGCCGGAAACATTGTATGCCGGAGACATTTTATGCCGGAAACATTGTATGCCGGAGACATTTTATGCCGGAAACATTGTATGCCGGAGACATTTTATGCCGGAAACATTGTATGCCGGAGACATTTTATGCCGGAAACATTGTATGCCGGAGACATTTTATGCCGGAAACATTGTATGCCGGAGACATTTTATGCCGGAAACATTGTATGCCGGAGACATTTTATGCTGGAAACATTGTATGCCGGAGACATTTTATGCTGGAAACATTGTATGCCGGAGACATTTTATGCCGGAAACATTGTATGCCGGAAACATTGTATGCCGGAGACATTTTATGCCGGAAACATTGTATGCCGGAGACATTTTTCTATCGAAAAATGTACAAATTTAGCCTGCTGTCAAAAAGATATTTAAAAATATGCTGGCTCGCTACTGCTCGCCAGGAAAAAAATTGACACCTGGATGGGGATAAGCGTCATAAAACAGTAGGATGAATGGGACCGAATGGAATCAAACCAGAGAGAGAAGGAGATCCCTTTCACACCCAACCCATCTCGTCCATATGCCTATCTAATTGTATATCGAAGCTCCCCCTTTAACCCTAAGACTACGCTGTGAAGACAATGCTATAAAGAAAACAACAAGGCCTGTAACATGTACAGTCGACCTAATAAACTGTCTTCGTGGTGCGATGCATAAGGTGTTGATTTTCGGTGTGAGCGTCCTGGGTTCGAATCCACGGACTGCCACATGTGTTTGTAAATTTCATTAATCGATTTTAGGAATATAGTTGGTTGTTGGAAGGCACATAATAAATTATATCTAGGCACTATGTATAAATCGAATGAATGAACTTGTAAATGTTGATACGATTTATCGATCAAAATATATTTTGATCGATAAATCGTATCAACAACATGTACAAGTTCATTCATTCGATTCGATTGAGATATACAAACATGTTCCTACACTTACCCACACTATTCAACATCTGACAGACATTAATACAGCACAGACCGAGCCAAACGTAATGACAGCTGAGACATGACTTATTAGCACGACCGTACAGTTGGCCACATAAGTTCCGTTCCTCTCCGTGATCCTATACATGGAAATATAATGCGCATGGTTGAAGTGTGAGGGTAGTTTTTTATGCAGTGGTTAACTCATCTCATTAGTCAACTGATAATTTAAGGGAGCCCACCTCGCTTTTGTTTTCTTCTCTTTCTCTCCCTCTCTCTTTGGCTTGTAACCATTCGGCCCCATTCAGCCTACTGTTTTAACATGTTTACCCCCATCCAGGTGTCAATATTTTCCTGGCGAGCGGTAGCGAGCCAGCATATATATATATTTGTTTTGACAGCAAGCTAAATTTGTACATTATTCGATAGAAAAATTTCTCCGCGGATTTCTCCATACAATGCTGGCGAGCGATAAAAATCACCACCTGGATGGGGTTAAACATCTTAAAACAGTTAGCTGAATGGGGCCGAATGGATACAAGCCAGGGAAAGAGGCAAGGAGAGAAAGATAAAACAAAATCGGTGACCCCCCCCTTAACCCCTTCTGTACCGGCGATGTATTTTCCATTTGATTTTAGCTATACTGTAGTTATATTTTAGCTATACTGTAGTTATATTTTAGCTATACTGTAGTTATATTTTAGCTATACTGTAGTTATATTTTAGCTATACTGTAGTTATATTTTAGCTATACTGTAGTTATATTTTAGCTATACTGTAGTTATATTTTAGCTATACTGTAGTTATATTTTAGCTATACTGTAGTTATATTTTAGCTATACTGTAGTTATATTTTAGCTATACTGTAGTTATATTTTAGCTATACTGTAGTTATATTTTAGCTATACTGTAGTTATATTTTAGCTATACTGTAGTTATATTTTAGCTATACTGTAGTTATATTTTAGCTATACTGTAGTTATATTTTAGCTATACTGTAGTTATATTTTAGCTATACTGTAGTTATATTTTAGCTATACTGTAGTTATATTTTAGCTATACTGTAGTTATATTTTAGCTATACTGTAGTTATATTTTAGCTATACTGTAGTTATATTTTAGCTATACTGTAGTTATATTTTAGCTATACTGTAGTTATATTTTAGCTATACTGTAGTTATATTTTAGCTATACTGTAGTTATATTTTAGCTATACTGTAGTTATATTTTAGCTATACTGTAGTTATATTTTAGCTATACTGTAGTTATATTTTAGCTATACTGTAGTTATATTTTAGCTATACTGTAGTTATATTTTAGCTATACTGTAGTTATATTTTAGCTATACTGTAGTTATATTTTAGCTATACTGTAGTTATATTTTAGCTATACTGTAGTTATATTTTAGCTATACTGTAGTTATATTTTAGCTATACTGTAGTTATATTTTAGCTATACTGTAGTTATATTTTAGCTATACTGTAGTTATATTTTAGCTATACTGTAGTTATATTTTAGCTATACTGTAGTTATATTTTAGCTATACTGTAGTTATATTTTAGCTATACTGTAGTTATATTTTAGCTATACTGTAGTTAGACGATTTTGAGATATTTTAGCTATACTGTAGTTATATTTAGCTATAAGCTATACTGTAGTTATATTTTAGCTATACTGTAGTTATATTTTAGCTATACTGTAGTTAGACGATTTTGAGATAAATTTGTACATGATTTAGGTACGGAAATGTCCCGGCCGAAAGCCATTTTCTCCTAAACGTCAAGCTCGCAATGGCTCGTCAGGGAAAAATCGACATCTATATGGCACAAAAGGCTTCAATATTGACAAATAAATTGGGTGACAGGTCTTAACATCGCCAAGCTAATGGGGCAAACGTTATAAAATCTCAATGGGGCTAATGGGGCTAAACATAAAGGTGTAGGAGGTCCAGAAAAAACAACCTTACCCCTTAATTGACCGACTGTGTTATGACTGTCCGTGATCTAGTGAGGTTGAAGATAATGATACATAACTATAGGTAGCGCCAACGACCTTGACAATTATCCTGATCCCTGGCTGTAAATTTCCACACATATTTCCTGGTGGATTCTTCCCAATTTATAGAATTGCCAACCCGATTGCTTTCATTCATGTTGAGTTATAAGAAGTTAAGGGGTCCAGAGCATTGTCAAGTTTGTTGGCGCTACCTATAGAGTAGTCAGTAGAGCGTTGGCGGATCGAGCCCGCACTGTCAAAATGATAATGGTAAAATTAATGTCAAGCCCGGGCAACATGACCTAGGGATTCGTGACAACGCCTAATGTTTATGACCACCCCTTCCCGGGAATTACGGTGTCTGGAAAAATTACGGTGTCTGGAAACAACGCCTAATGTTTATGACCACCCCTTCCCGGGAATTACGGTGTCTGGAAACAACGCCTAATGTTTATGACCACCCCTTCTCGGGAATTACGGTGTCTGGAAACAACGCCTAATGTTTATGACCACCCCTTCCCGGGAATTACGGTGTCTGGAAACAACGCCTAATGTTTATGACCACCCCTTCCCGGGAATTACGGTGTCTGGAAACAACGCCTAATGTTTATGACCACCCCTTCCCGGGAATTACGGTGTCTGGAAACAACGCCTAATGTTTATGACCACCCCTTCTCCGGAATTACGGCGTCTGGAAACAACGCCTAATGTTTATGACCACCCCTTCTCGGGAATTACGGTGTCTGGAAACAACGCCTAATGTTTATGACCACCCCTTCCCGGGAATTACGGTGTCTGGAAACAACGCCTAATGTTTATGACCACCCCTTCCCGGGAATTACGGTGTCTGGAAACAACGCCTAATGTTTATGACCACCCCTTCCCGGGAATTACGGTGTCTGGAAACAACGCCTAATGTTTATGACCACCCCTTCCCGGGAATTACGGTGTCTGGAAACAACGCCTAATGTTTATGACCACCCCTTCCCGGGAATTACGGTGTCTGGAAACAACGCCTAATGTTTATGACCACCCCTTCCCGGGAATTACGGTGTCTGGAAACAACGCCTAATGTTTATGACCACCCCTTCCCGGGAATTACGGTGTCTGGAAACAACGCCTAATGTTTATGACCACCCCTTCCCGGGAATTACGGTGTCTGGAAACAACGCCTAATGTTTATGACCACCCCTTCCCGGGAATTACGGTGTCTGGAAACAACGCCTAATGTTTATGACCACCCCTTCCCGGGAATTACGGTGTCTGGAAACAACGCCTAATGTTTATGACCACCCCTTCCCGGGAATTACGGTGTCTGGAAACAACGCCTAATGTTTATGACCACCCCTTCTCCGGAATTACGGCGTCTGGAAACAACGCCTAATGTTTATGACCACCCCTTCCCGGGAATTACGGTGTCTGGAAACAACGCCTAATGTTTATGACCACCCCTTCCCGGGAATTACGGCGTCTGGAAACAAATACAAAACCAAATAATAATAATAATATAAAATAAATAAAATAAATAATAACACGGGACTATTGTCTCAACACCATGTCTCACTCACTCACACACACTCTCTAACTCTAACATGTCTCACTCACTCACTCACTGACACTCTCTCTTACGTGCCTCACTATCACACTCTCTTACGTGTCTCACTCACTCTCTCTCTCTAAATCTCACTCACACTCACACACACACACACTCTCTCTAAATCTCACTCACACACTCACATGTCTCACTCACTCACTCACACATACACTCTCTCTTACATATCTCACTCACTCGCTCACACACACACTCTCTCTAAATCTCACTCACACACACACTCTTACATGTCTCACTCACTCACACACACTCTCTCTTACATGTCTCACTCACTCACTCACACACTCTCTTACGTGTCTCACTCACTCACACACTCTTTCTTACATGTCTCACTCACACACTCTCTCTTACATGTCTCAACTCACACACTCTTTCTTACATGTCTCACTCACACACTCTCTCTTACCTGTCTCACTCACACACTCTCTTACATGTCTCACTCACACACTCTCTCTTACATGTCTCACTAACACACTCTTTCTTACATGTCTCACTCACACACTCTCTCTTACATGTCTCACTCACACACTCTCTTACATGTCTCACTAACACACTCTTTCTTACATGTCTCACTCACACACTCTCTTACCTGTCTCACTCACACACTCTCTTACCTGTCTCACTCACACACTCTCTCTTACATGTCTCACTAACACACTCTTTCTTACATGTCTCACTCACACACTCTCTCTCTCTTACATGTCTCACTCACACACTCTCTCTTACGTGTCTGACTCACTCAAAAACTCTCTTTTACATGTCTCACTCACACACACACACTCTTACGTGTCTCACTCACTCACACACTCTTTCTTACATGTCTCACTTACACACTCTCTCTTACATGTCTCACTCACACACACTCTCTTACCTGTCTCACTCACACACACACACTCTCTCTTACATGTCTCACTCACACACACACACACACTCTCTCTTACATGTCTCAATCACACACACACTCTCTCTTACATGTCTCACTCACACACACTCTCTTACCTGTCTCACTCACACACACACACTCTCTCTTACATGTCTCACACACACACTCTCTCTTACATGTCTCAATCACACACACACTCTCTCTTACATGTCTCACTCACATACACACTCTCTCTTACATGTCTCACTCACACACACTCTCTCTTACATGTCTCACTCACACACACACTCTCTCTTACATGTCTCACTCACACTCTCTCTTACATGTCTCACTCACACACACACTCTCTCTTACATGTCTCACTCACACACACACTCTCTCTTACATGTCTCACTCACACACACACTCTCTCTTACATGTCTCACTCACACACACACTCTCTCTTACATGTCTCACTCACACACACACTCTCTCTTACATGTCTCACTCACACACACACTCTCTCTTACATGTCTCACTCATACACACTCTCTCTTACATGTCTCACTCACACACACACTCTCTCTTACATGTCTCACTCACATACACACTCTCTCTTACATGTCTCACTCACACACACACACACACAGTCTCTCTTGCATGTCTCAATCACACACACACACACACAGACGAACCACCGACGAGACAACACCTCTGCACCCACGCTCCCGAAAATCAGCTGATCTAGCAAGCTGTTTACAGCTCGTCAAATAAACTCACCTAAACTTGAGTATAAGGATATTTTGTGTTGTCCTGTATTATAATGCAGTATTAAAATAATTTGAGATTAAAATCAAGTGAGGATATTTCGAGTGATAAGAATAATTCAAGCGATAGTGAATGCGAGTGGATGTAAACAAATATGGCTGACTTTGATGGATTTGAAGTCGGTGAGAGCGGGGGCATTCTAGGGAAAATTGTACGTGAGCTGAATGACATTAAAAGGTGGAAGGAGGATATGTAGGAGTGGAAGGTGAGTGTTAGTTCACAGATTGAGGCTATATGTTCAATATGTGGTGCTCAGGCTGCGGACATCGAGCCTGGACAAGATTTGAGTCAGGCTAGCCTAAAAGAAATTCAAACTCATATGGGGCTGCTCCGGGACGAAAATGAAGCTTTAAGATTACAACTTGAAGAATACAAAGGGCAAACCAAGGAAATGAAAACACATGTTGAGGAGATTAAGGAGAAACACAATAAATGGGTTAATGACGAAGGAGGAAGAGTGAAAGAAGTGGCAATGAAGGAAATCATGGAGGAACAAAAGAAACAATCAGAAAGGGAAAATAAAGATCTAGAATCAGTGGTAGTAAAAGCTATGAGGAGAAACGAACAGGTCCTGCGTGAAACAATAGATAGAAATGAGTGTATTATTGTATTTGGGGATATAGCGGAGCACATTATTGAGAGGAAAGCTACGGATAAGGAAGAAATTAACAAGGTAAAAACATTAATCAAGCATGTCGATGAAGAAGGAAACAACTGGAGAGATGATATTGAAGAAGTTAGGAGCATGGGTAAATATAGCAAGGGAAACACAAGGTCAATGAGAGTGCAGTTTAGGTCTAGGGTAACAGTGGATGCAATAATGAACGTAACATGGAGACTTAACTTGACCAGCAAGTTTAAGAAAATTACAATTAGAAAAGACATGAGTATTGAGGATCGAAACATAAGAAAGGAATTGCAAACCGAGGCAAATGAAAAGAATGGAGAAAGGACGAAAGAAGACGAAAAGAAGTTTTTCTGGAGAGTGTGGGAGGGAAAAGTCAAGAAATGGTATACAAAGCGAAGGGACGAAGTAGGGAGGGAAAGGGTGAGGGTGACGGAGGAGAAGGCAGAGAAAGGGGAGGTGGAAATAGAAAGAGAAACAGTCCAAGTGGAGGCAAAGGGAGGGGAGGTGGAAACGGAGCGAGAAACAGTCCAGGTGGAGACAAGAGAAGAGGAGACAAGCTAAGAAATAAATTGGGAGGGGTACGTACAAAAAAGAAAGGAACGGGCAGGGACGAGAAAAATAGGGAAAATACTGGTAACGCTAAGTTCATGTATACAAGTATTGATGGGTTAATTTCCAAAAAGATTGAGTTTGACGAATATGTAAAGAGAGAGAGGCCCGGGGTAGTATGTTTGACTGAAACTAAGCTTAACCAGGAGGTAGACACGAATATAATTAGTTGTGCGGGATACAGTACATGGAGAAGAGACAGGTTAGGAAAGCCAGGAGGAGGAGTGTTGATCATGGTAGATAATAAAATTACTGCTAAAGAATTAAAACTTGGTGATAGCATTGCTCAAGTGGTAGCAGTTGAAATTGAGGATAATGATAGGTCAAAATTAGACATTGTATCAATGTTTTTACCTCCTAAGACTAAATCTTGGAGCAACGATGAATATAATGAATTAATTTTGGAAACCTTGCGAATGTTAGAAATTATTTGTAAAAGGAAAAATAGGCTTATTCTTGCAGGGGACTTTAATTGCGGGGAGGTGGATTGGGAATGTTTGGATGCGGGTTCAAATGAAAATACTTGGGGTAGCAAATTTCTTGAACTAACAATGGGGTATCTATTAACACAACACGTTACGGAAAATACAAGATTTAGAGGAGATGATGAACCATCAAGACTTGATTTAATATTCACCAAAGACCCCCAAGAAATAAAGAACCTAACATATTTGAGTCCCATGGGAAAAAGCGATCATGCTGTGATTGAATTTGAATTGACAGTGGAATTTCTGGAAGGCAGAGAGGAGGAACATAGGGAATATAGACTAAATTATAGTAAGGCGGATTATGAATCATTACGAGGATACTTTGCAAATATAGATTGGTCATTTATTGAGCAAGAACAGAATATTCAGGTAAAATACACCATGTTACTAGATATTTACAGGGAGGGGGTAGATAAATATGTACCAACATTTAAGGGTAGAAAGCTGGCCAAGGAGAAAGAGTGGTTTAACATGCGATGTCACATTGCTCAGAACAAAAAGGACTCTGCATGGAATAAAATGAGAAGGAGACACACTGAGGAACAATGGAATGAGTATAAGAATGCTAGAAACAACTATGTCAAGACTATAAGAAAGGAGAAAAAGAACTTTAAAAAAGATATAGTAAACAACAAATGTAATAAAGAACCCAAACTGTTCTATATATCAACGGCAAAAAAAAAAAATAAAGGACAAAATAACAAAGCTTAGGGTAGAGGGTCAATTATATGAAGACACAGTGGGGATGTGTGAAATTATGAATGATACATTAACATCCGTGTTTGTGGAGGAGGATGACTATGTAAAACCTGTGGTGGAATTGAACGAGATACAGGGACTAGAGTCGATAGAAGTCAACCAGGATGAACTAAAATCATTGTTGGAAAAATTGGACGTGAGAAAATCTATGGGCCCAGATAACATTGCTGAATGGGTATTAAGAGAATGTTCTGAACAACTAGTGAGACCTATTTTTAATATTGTTCAACACTCATTAAACAAGGGGGAACTTCCCTTAGAATGTTAACAAGCAAATATAACTCCAATATATAAAAGTGGAAATAAAGAAGACCCGCTAAATTATCGACCGGTATCCTTAACGAGTGTTATATGCAAGCTTTGTGAAAAGATTATTAGAAAAAGATGGGTGGGTATGTTGGAGGAGAGGGAAATAATTTCAAGCAAGCAGTTCGGGTTCAGAAAAGGTCATTCGTGTACCACAAATTTGTTGAGTTACTATGATAGGGTAATTGACATTGTACAAGGGAGGGAGGGGTGGGTAGATTGTATTTACTTAGATTTCAAGAAGGCATTCGATAAGGTGCCTCATAAGAGATTGTTGTGGAAGCTCAGGACTGTGGGGCGGGTTGAGGGAGTATTATTAAAGTGGATGGAAAACTATTTAATTGGGAGGGAAATGCGAACAGTAATAAAAGGAAAGTTATCCTCGTGGAAAAGGGTAAAAAGCGGAGTGCCTCAAGGATCGGTGTTGGCCCCAATCATGTTTTTGGTTTTCATCAACGACTTTCAAATGGGAATAGGCTCATATATATCTATGTTTGCTGATGATGCAAAATTAATGAAGCATATTACAAGTAGGAGTAGTTGTGAAGAATTACAGAGAGACCTAGATAAATTATATGAGTGGAGTCAAACTTGGAAAATGGAATTCAACACGAGTAAGTGTCAGGTTCTTGAGATGGGAAAAAGTAAATATAGACCTTCTTGGGAATATAAAATAGAAGATGAAATAATTAGTAAAGCTGGGAAAGCAAAAGACCTAGGGGTAGTTATGGCAGACAGCTTGTCACCTGAACAGCATATAAATTAAATAACTGGTGAAACCTATGCAGTATTGACTAACATGAGAATCGCTCTGAATTATTTAGATGAAGAGATGTTAGCAAAAATAATAGGGACAATAATACGACCAAGACTGGAGTATGCAGCAGTGGTGTGGTCTCCACACCTTATAAAACATAATAAAAAACTGGAAAGAGTTCAGAGAGTTGCCACTAAGATGATAGCTAGCCTTAGAGACCTGCCATATGAGGAGATTGGAGAGGCTAAAGCTGCCAACGCTGAGGGAGAGGAGAGAGAGGTGATATGACCATAATGTTTAAGTGTGTGAAAGGTTTTGAGAGATCGACGAGGGAGATTTTGTGGTGAGGGACGAGGGAAGAACCAGGGGTCATGAATGTAAGTTGAGGAAAGTTGTATGTAAGTCTGATGTAAGAAAGTTCAGCTTCCCGTATAGAAGCATTGATTGTTGGAATAAGTTGGATGGGGAGGTGGTGGGAGCAAGAAATATCCAAACTTTTAAAGCAAAATTGGATAAATGTAGAGAGACAGGACAACACGAGCTCAGGCTCAAATCCTGTATACTACAATTAGGTGAGTACAATTAGGTGAGTACACCCCGTGGTGTAACAGATAGCGTGTCTGGCTCACAACCAGTAGGTCCCGAGTTCGAGACCCGGGCGGGGAAGAGACATTTGGGCAAGTCTCCTAACGGTGTAGCCTCTGTTCACCTAGCAGTATAAATAGGAACCTGGAATAAGTGGACGAAGTTGTGACGTCCCATCTGGGGTTGGTGATCGGTTACAAGGTGAGATGGGTATCGTACTGGTCAACCTAAGCTACTGGTCAACCTAAGCCTTCGGGTGAGACTGGTACCGTAGTGAGAATGGTACCGTACAGATTAACCCTAAGCCTTCGTTTCCAGATGTCACCAATTGGCTAAAATACAGACTACACACACATCCACAGCCATTCCAACGATACATAAACACTTAACATGCATTTCACGCAATACATTCCCAGTTAAGGAGGCGCGATAATAATGAGCTTAGCTCGCATTGCGTGGATTCCCCTTGACGAACAAGTGAGTGAATAACACACTCTTACATGTCTCACTCACACACACACACACACTCTCTCTTACATGTCTCAATCACACACACACACACACTCTCTCTTACATGTCTCAATCACACACACACTCTCTTACATGTCTCACTCACTCACACACACACTCTCTCTTACATGTCTCAATCACACACACACACACTCTCTCTTACATGTCTCAATCACACACACACTCTCTCTTACATGTCTCACTCACACACACACACACTCTCTCTTACATGTCTCAATCACACACACACTCTCTCTTACATGTCTCACTCACTCACACACACAGTCTCTCTTACATGTCTCACTCACACACACACACACTCTCTCTTACATGTCTCAATCACACACACACTCTCTTACATGTCTCACTCACACACACACACACACTCTCTCTTACATGTCTCAATCACACACACACACTCTCTTACATGTCTCAATCACACACACACTCTCTCTTACATGTCTTACTCATTCACACACACACACTCTTACATGTCTCACTCACACACACTCTCTCTCTTACATGTCTCACTCACTCACACACACTCTCTTACATGTCTCACTCACTCACTCTCTCTTACATGTCTCACACTCACACACACACTCTCTCTTACATGGTTCACTCACACACACACACACACTCTCTTACATGTCTCACACACACTCTCTTACATGTCTCACTCACACACTCACTCACTCACACACACTCTCTCTTACATGTCTCACTCACTCTCTCTTACATGTCACACTCACTCACACACACACACTCTTACATGTCTCACTCACTCACTCTCTCTTACATGTCTCACACTCACACACACACTCTCTCTTACATGGTTCACTCACACACACACTCTCTCATACATGTCTGACTCACACACACACACACTCTCTTACATGTCTCACACACACTCTCTTACATATCTCACTCACACACTCACTCACTCACACACACTCTCTCTTACATGTCTCACTCACTCTCTTACATGTCACACTCACTCACACACACACACTCTTACATGTCTCACTCACTCACACTCTTACATGTCTCACTCACTCACACACTCACTCTCTTACATGTCTCACTCACTCACACACTCTCTCTTACATGTCTCACTCACTCACACACTCTCTCTTACATGTCTCACTCACTCACACACTCTCTCTTACATGTCTCACTCACTCACTCTCTTTTAATCTCTCTTCACGAAAAATAAAAGGAAATAAAAGAACCGTCACTGTAAGAAGGTCTGGCGGGACAAGAGGGTTTTACTCTCTCTCTCTCTCTCTCTCTCTCTCTCTCTCTCTCTCTCTCTCTCTCTCACAAGCACACACGCGCGCAACCATGGCTGGAAATTAGAATGAATAAGGTTCAGCACTATAATCCATTCATTGTAAGTAGGTGAGAGAGCTTAACTTCTATCCTCCATAACTCGCACACTACTAGAGTAATCGAGTTCATATTTCTACCATTTAGGAAGAGTCAGCCAGGAAAGAGGTGTGGGAATTTACGGCCCATTTGTTCAAGCCTTGTTAAAGTTCAAGAGGATAGAAGTTAAGATCTCTCGCCTACTTATAACGAATGGACTATAGTACTTGTGGACATTTGTTCACATATAAGATCTGTTCTACCAGGAAAAAAGATCTGTTCTACCAGGAAAAAACTTCCATTAGAAGTTGTAAACAGTTCTTCAGTAGAGCAGTTCAAGAAGAGTAGATAGTATTCTCCAACCCAAGAGTGAAACGCTATTCTCGGTCTTTCTTCTATTCAACTGCTGAGCTCTGGAACTCTCTCCCAGAATCAGTCTTTCCCTCTTCCTATGACTTAAATTGCTTCAAACTCCGTGTGTCCAGGCATTTTGGCTCGAACGTCCCTTGATTTTGGCCCTGTCACTCTTTCAACTCTGGGGGAGGCACTCGCTACAGGCAGTTCTGCCTTTTGTCTCCCTCACTCACAGCAAAAAAAAAAAAAATGCAATGAGCGTAGTGCACTATACAATCTCACTCCACTTCTATCTATTGTAGAGTTCGCCACCTGCAAGTGGCACCGATGAGCGCAACGCCCTTCGGTATTTTGTATCAGGTATATTCCCCTAGACAGGTTGCCGACCAAGGCTGACAAGTCCCATCCACCGAGTTTGTTAAAAGGTTGCCTCCCCTATATGGGTTGCCGACCAAGGCTGACAAGTCCCATCCACCCAGTTTGTTATAAGGTTGCCTCCCATATATGGGTTGCCGACCAAAGTTGACGAGTCCCATCCACCCGGAATGGAATATCTCCCTGGAATGGAGCGCAAGGCCTATGAGATATTAACTTTTCCACAACCTCCCCTTCCCGCCTCATCGTCACTGTGAGAATGTCTGGCGGGAAAAGAACGATTGTATTATGTGTGTGTGAGTGTGTGTATGTGGGTGTGTGTGTGTGTGAGTATGTGTGCGTGTGTGTTTGACTGTGTGTGTATGTTTGAGTATGTGTGTGACTGTGTGTGTATGTATGTACAAAGGCTGTGATGTGTGATGTGACTGTGTGTGTGTGTTACTGTGACTGTGTGTGTGTGTTTCTCTCTAGACAACATTCCTTTATCGTCACTGAGGGTCTGGTGGGAATATAGCGATTTTACTCTCTCTCTCTCTCTTTCTCTTTCTTTCTCTCTCTCTCTCTCTCTCTCTCTCTCTCTCTCTCTCTAGCTGTGAGAGTGAGGTGGACAAGAGTGAGAGTGATGCGTTTAGTCTCTCTCTCTCTCAAATCACTTAGAGGAAAATAACATACACAAAGATACTCAGTATGGCTTCCGTAACAAACGTTCCTGCTTGACGAACCTCTTAGACTTCTTCCACGATATCCTCAACCTATATGATGAGAGTAAAGCTGTAGATATTATATATCTTGATTTTCAAAAGGCCTTTGACAAAGTACCCCACAAACGTTTATTGATAAAATTGAAAGCGCATGGAATACAAGGGGGAGTGTTGAGATGGATGGAAAATTGGCTCAGTGACAGAAAGCAAAGAGTAGTCATAAACGGTAAAGCATCCAAAATGGACCAATGTAACTAGTGGGGTACCCCAGGGATCGATTCTAGGGCCAGTTCTCTTCCTAGTTTATATAAATGACATAGATGAAGGCCTCACCTGTACAATCCCAAAGTTTGCAGACGATACAAAAATTGCAAATAATGTACTCTCAAACGAACATGTAGAAGATATGCAAAATAACATAGATAAGCTGTTAAGTTAATCTCAAATTTGGCAAATGAGTTTCAATGCAGATAAAAGTAAAGTACTCCATATCGGGACTGGAAATGAAAAAGCAAACTATTCAATGAATGGCACTCAGCTTAAGAGTGAAGACAGAGAAACTGATCTGGGAGTAACACTATCGAATAACTTAAAACCGAGTCAACAATGTTCAGAAGTTGTTAAGAAGGCAAATGAAATAATTGGCTTTATAGGCAGGTCATTCGAGCATAAATCCAAAGATGTAATCCTCACACTTTACAAATCCCTAGTCCGTCCTGTTCTGGAATATTGAATTCAATCCTGGTGCCCCTACTACCAAAAATATATTGATAAACTTGAACGAGTTCAACATAGAGTTACCAAAATGGTACCGAATCTAAGAAACAAACCATACGAGGAGCGTCTTAGAGAGTTAAGTCTATTTCCTTTAACCCAGTGCAGATTAAGAGGTGACCTAATTCAAGCCTTCAAAATCATCATAGGCATCGAGAATATGAACTGTAATAAGTGCTTTACGATCGACCAATCAAACTACACACGGGGAAATGGTTGCAAAATTATTGAAAATTTAACTCGCACGAATCTAAGAATTTCTTTTTCAATCGGGTTGAGAACTTGTGGAATGGGCTTCCTCGAGATGTTATAGACTGCAGCACCACTGATTTCTTTAAACATCGCCTAGACAAGCACCTCGCCTTAAACCCGCGACTGATTGCATTTGTAAATTAATTACCTTTTTCTCAGATACATCGTGTTATGTTATTAACCCAAATTGTTCCCTACTAACATCTCCTACCCTGCCAAGGACATTGGTATTAAAGCAGTGCTTCCCTTTCCAATTGTCCCTTACCCACTCTGAACCACTGTTGGACACTTTAAACAGCAGTGATTTGGAGGGCAAGCAGCGTCGAGGGGTCGCTATACCTGTTGTGGCTTGACTTCTTTTAAACTCCTTTGTACTCTCTCCGTAGCTGTGAGAGTAAGATGGTTGTTGTTGTTCCTGTTGTTCCCCAAGCTGCCTGGCCGAACAGCCCCAAGGCCCCGAGCAAGGCCAAGGCCATAACCGAGCGCCCCCACAGAACCCTCCCTGCCGACCACAATAAAGCCTGGGTGACTGAAGCCACTCCATGGCGGGGAGCTGAGGAGGGTGCGGAAATGCCCGGGATACCAAAGCCCCACCCCGGGCCCTGTGCCCCTCAGCAATTATGAAGAGAAAGTTGAGGGGCAAAGGAAAAATGTGACGCTTTGGCTTCCAATCTTGGTTGATTGGGAGGTCAATCCACGGATGAGACGCCGTCACTTGAGATCTAGAAAATATATAAGTAAAAGGAACAGTCAGAGTAAGCTATGGGTATGGCAGAGATCGCTCAGTTCTCACTCTGGTAGACCAGCCCATCACCACATGACTAGAACCCAATCCTCTCAGCATCAGCTAGGAAAGGCCCTAGAAAGCCGCCTTTGGCGGGTGGATAACTTCCCTATTTCAACCCCTTTCGGGGTTGGGCACCCGCCCAAGTAAGATGGTTAACACGTGCAGTACCAGTGCCGTCTTTTTAACTATATTCTGCAGACTATTAGACGATTATATTCAGCTTAGGAAGAACGCTTACCCATTACAAAATTACGGAATATATCGATTAATCCTTTTACCTACCATATATCCTTCCTAAGCTACACAAAATCCTCTAAATGCAGCTGAAATCAAAACAAAAAAGACGTCGCCGGTACTGTAAGGGTTAAAGTGGCCATGAGTGATGCGTTTAGTGTGTTGTTGTAAGTCCAGCGGTCAACCCAGGTCACGGGTAACATGAAGTAAACCTTGTTACCAACCAACCAACCATATACACCTTAGGTAATGGTGGTGGGGGGAGGAGGGGAGGGGGGAGAGAGAGAAGGTTGAAGAGGGAAGGAGGGAGTGAGTAAGATAGAAGGGAGAGAGGGAGGGAGAGAAATGGGAGGGAGGGAGTGAGTAAGAGAGGGAGGGAGGGAGGAGAGAGAGAGGGAGAGAGAAATGGGAGGGAGGGAGAGACAAGGGATGAAGGGAGATACATAAGCTGTGCAGGGAGCGACTAAAAGAACTAAACCTTATTACCGGTACCTCCTTGAGGATCTAATACGCATTTTTAGATTTCATTTTGGTTACCATTAGACGATTTTGTACAATTTAGGAAGAATATCTGGGAATCAAAGGGAAAAACACTGTCTCAATTAAGGGGGTTGACCTGCTTTTTGTTTCTCTCATTTTCTATCTTTCTCTGGCTTGTATCCATTTGGCCCCATTCAGCCTACTGTTTTAAGACGTTTATCCCCATCCAGGTGTCATTTTTTTACTGGTGAGCGGTAGCGAGCCAGCATATCTTTTAAATGTTTTTGACAGCAGGTTAAATTTGTACATTTTTCGATAGAAAAATGTCTCCGGCGAAGCTGGATTTCTTCATATAATGTTGGCTCGCTATTGCTCGCCAGGAAGAAATCGACACCTAGATGGGGATAAACGTCTTTAAATAGTTGGCTGAATGGGGCCGAATGGATACAAACAAGGGAAAGAGAGAAAGGAGAGAAATAAAAACAAAAGCAGGTCACCCCCTTAACGCTCCAGCTCCCACAAGTTCACCCTCACCTGAATAAAATCGTCTAATGACAGCCAGAATAAACTGTCAACACGCGTCAATATCCTCAAATTTCCCTAGGCACCTATAGTCTATTCGCTGTAAGTAGGCGAAGAAATCATGACCTCTAACCTCTGGAACTCAAAAACGACTAGAGTAATCGAGCTAATATTTTTACCATTTGGGAAGAGTCAGTCAAGGAACAGATGTGGACATTTACAGCCAATTTGCTCTAGTCCTTTTTGAGTTACAGAGGATAGAAGTCATGATGTCTCGTCTACTTACAGCGAATAGACTATAGTAAGAGCTGACTTCATTCACATTTCTCGCCTACTTACAACGAATAGACTATAGTAAGAGCTGACTTCATTCACATTTCTCGCCTACTTACAACGAATAGACTATAGTAAGAGCTGACTTCATTCACATTTCTCGTCTACTTACAGCGAATAGACTATAGTAAGAGCTGACTTCATTCACATTTCTCGTCTACTTACAGCGAATAGACTATAGTAAGAGCTGACTTCATTCACATTTCTCGTCTACTTACAGCGAATAGACTATAGTAAGAGCTGACTTCATTCACATTTCTCGTCTACTTACAGCGAATAGACTATAGTAAGAGCTGACTTCATTCACATTTCTCGTCTACTTACAGCGAATAGACTATAGTAAGAGCTGACTTCATTCACATTTCTCGTCTACTTACAGCGAATAGACTATAGTAAGAGCTGACTTCATTCACACATTTCTCGTCTACTTACAGCGAATAGACTATAGTAAGAGCTGACTTCATTCACATTTCTCGCCTACTTACAACGAATAGACTATAGTAAGAGCTGACTTCATTCACATTTCTCGTCTACTTACAGCGAATAGACTATAGTAAGAGCTGACTTCATTCACATTTCTCGCCTACTTACAACGAATAGACTATAGTAAGAGCTGACTTCATTCACATTTCTCGTCTACTTACAGCGAATAGACTATAGTAAGAGCTGACTTCATTCACATTTTGAAAATAACCAAAGACCATGGTAGGTGATTTACAATTGATAATCGACATTTCACTTGAAGTAATGATTATAATAAAATCTGAAAATATTATTCACACGAAGAAAAACAATTACCTTTTAACCTTGTGAAATAAACTGGCTAACCCCTTCTGTACCAGTGACGTCTTTTAAACGTTATTCTAGTTATACTTAAACGATTGTGTACATTTTGAGACGGATCTGTGGTACTAAAAAGGGTTAAAGGGAGGCAGACCGTTTTTCTGGACCCCCCTTCTCCCTCATGTTTAGCCCCATTTTGTTTTATTATAAGACGTTCGGCCCATTAGTTTGGCGATTTTAACACCTTTCGCCCCATTTCGTTGTCAATTTTAAGACCTTTCGTACCATTTAAGTGTCGATTATTTCCTGTCGAGCGATAGTGAGCCTGAAATTTTAAGAGGAATCGGCCTTCGGCCGAGAAATTTTTCTACCGAAAAATGTACAAATTTATTTTGAAGGGTCTAGGAGGTGTTTTTCTAAGCTTGATGGAGGTCTAGCGAGAAAACTAAGGAATATATGAATTAATAGACCCCCCCCCCCCCCAAAAAAAAAAACTATCTGTCTCCCCTTAAGTGACATGGTTCAGAGCCTGTTGAATGCTGGAGGTCCTTTTTTCAAGCTGAATAAAATCGTCTAATAGTAGCCAGAATAAAGTTAAAAGGCCGGCCCCGGTACTGAAGGGGTTAAAAGGCCGGCCCCGGTACTGAAGGGACTGATAATATGATGGAGAGTACATGAGCATCCAGATAACACGGAGATAATTATTTCACAGTCAATCCACAACTGTCCGACACACCTTGAATTTGGCTGTCACTGTTTTGCAATATTATTAATTTAATATAATGTTTATGATAGCACAGTTGGAATGTGTGTACATGCTTAGATTGATATGCAGGATTCGAAACTGCATAATAAATCGTAGGCTTGTCCACCATTCTTTAACTGTCTTCGTAGCGCAATGGATAAATGCACTGAATTTCGGTGTGAGCATCCTAGGTTCGAATCCCTGGACTGCCACATGTATTTATTGATTTCATTAATTGAGTTTAGGAGTAAAGTCGGTTGGTGGAGAGAACATAATAATTATATTTATATATTTATCCTTTTCTTAGGGGGGAGGGGGGGAGAGGAGGAGGAGAATGGGAGACACTCGTTACATGCAGCTTTGCCTTTTGTCTTCTTACTACACAGAGACAAAATAACTATATCCTGTCCCAAGTTAGTAAGTAAATCTCTTGACCAATAACCTCTATAAAAACGACTTGAGTAATTGAACTAGTTTTCTACCATTTGGGAAGGGTCAGCCAGGGAATAGGTGTGAAATTTCACAGCCCATTTGGTCTAGCCCTTTTTTAATTCACGATTTCTGGCCTATCTATTTGGAACACGGTATAGTGTTGTGCCCTAGTACTGCGTTTTTCCGACAATCTACAATATATAATTCCTAACCATTCCCGTTCCCACTCACTTATAGGGCACTCTTTCAACTCTGGAGGAGGTACTCGCT
>CM064562.1:35335692-35363192 GCA_032716605.1 Paralithodes platypus
GTTACTTGTTTGTTTGTATGTTCCTTGTTTGTATGTTCCTTGTTTATTTGTATGTTCCTTGTTTGTATGTTCCTTGTTTGTTTGTGTTCCTTGTTTGTATGTTCCTTGTTTATATGTTCTTTGTTTGTATGTTCCTTGTTTGTTTGTATGTTCCTTGTTTGTTTGTATGTTCCTTGTTTATATGTTCCTTGTTTGTTTGTTTATATGTTCCTTGTTTGTTTGTATGTTCCTTGTTTGTTTGTATGTTCCTTGTTTATATATTCCTTGTTTGTATGTTCCTTGTTTATATATTCCTTGTTTGTATGTACCTTGTTTGTATGTACCTTGTTTATATGTTCCTTGTTTAGATGTTCCTTGTTTATATGTATGTTCCTTGTTTGTATGTATGTTCCTTGTTTATGTTCCTTGTTTGTATGTATGTTCCTTGTTTGTTTGTATGTTCCTTGTTTGTTTGTATGTTCCTTGTTTGTTTGTATGTTCCTTGTTTATTGTTCCTTGTTTGTTTGTATGTTCCTTGTTTGTTTGTATGTTCCTTGTTTGAATGTTCCTTGTTTGTTGGTATGTTCCTTGTTTATATGTTCCTTGTTTGTTTGTATGTTCCTTGTTTGTTTGTATGTTCCTTGTTTGTTTGTATGTTCCTTGTTTATATGTTCCTTGTTTGTTTGTATGGTCCTTGTTTGTTTGTATGTTCCTTGTTTATATGTTCCTTGTTTGTTTGTATGTTCCTTGTTTATATGTTCCTTGTTTGTTTGTATGTTCCTTGTTTATATGTTCCTTGTTTGTTTGTATGTTCCTTGTTTGTTTGTATGTTCCTTGTTTATATGTTCCTTGTTTATAATTATGTTCCTTGTTTGTATGTTCCTTGTTTATATGTTCCTTGTTTGTTTGTATGGTCCTTGTTTGTTTGTATGTTCCTTGTTTATATGTTCCTTGTTTGTTTGTATGTTCCTTGTTTATATGTTCCTTGTTTATAATTATGTTCCTTGTTTATATGTTCCTTGTTTGATTGTATGTTACTTGTTTGTTTGTATGTTCCTTGTTTGTATGTTCATTGTTTATTTGTATGTTCCTTATTTGTATGTTCCTTGTTTGTATGTTCCTTGTTTGTTTGTGTTCCTTGTTTGTATGTTCCTTGTTTATATGTTCCTTGTTTGTTTGTTTATATGTTCTTTGTTTGTATGTTCCTTGTTTGTTTGTATGTTCCTTGTTTGTTTGTATGTTCCTTGTTTATATGTTTCTTGTTTGTTTGTTTATATGTTCCTTGTTTGTTTGTATGTTCCTTGTTTGTTTGTATGTTCCTTGTTTATATATTCCTTGTTTGTATGTTCCTTGTTTATATATTCCTTGTTTGTATGTACCTTGTTTGTATGTACCTTGTTTATATGTTCCTTGTTTAGATGTTCCTTGTTTATATGTATGTTCCTTGTTTGTATGTATGTTCCTTGTTTATGTTCCTTGTTTGTATGTATGTTCCTTGTTTGTTTGTATGTTCCTTGTTTGTTTGTATGTTCCTTGTTTGTTTGTATGTTCCTTGTTTATTGTTTGTTTGTATGTTCCTTGTTTGTTTGTATGTTCCTTGTTTGTTTGTATGTTCCTTGTTTATTGTTCCTTGTTTGTTTGTATGTTCCTTGTTTGAATGTTCCTTGTTTGTTGGTATGTTCCTTGTTTATATGTTCCTTGTTTGTTTGTATGTTCCTTGTTTGTTTGTATGTTCCTTGTTTGTTTGTATGTTCCTTGTTTGTTTGTATGTTCCTTGTTTGTTTGTATGGTCCTAGTTTGTTTGTATGTTCCTTGTTTATATGTTCCTTGTTTGTTTGTATGTTCCTTGTTTATATGTTCCTTGTTTGTTTGTATGTTCCTTGTTTGTTTGTATGTTCCTTGTTTATATGTTCCTTGTTTATAATTATGTTCCTTGTTTGTATGTTCCTTGTTTATATGTTCCTTGTTTGTTTGTATGGTCCTTGTTTGTTTGTATGTTCCTTGTTTATATGTTCCTTGTTTGTTTGTATGTTCCTTGTTTATATGTTCCTTGTTTGTTTGTATGTTCCTTGTTTGTTTGTATGTTCCTTGTTTATATGTTCCTTGTTTATAATTATGTTCCTTGTTTGTATGTTCCTTGTTTATATGTTCCTTGTTTGTTTGTATGGTCCTTGTTTGTTTGTATGTTCCTTGTTTATATGTTCCTTGTTTGTTTGTATGTTCCTTGTTTATATGTTCCTTGTTTATAATTATGTTCCTTGTTTATATGTTCCTTGTTTGTTTGTATATTCCTTGTTTATATGTTCCTTGTTCGTTTATATGTTCCTTGTTTGTTTGTATGTTCCTTGTTTATATGCTCCTTGTTTGTTTGTATGTTCCTTGTTTATATGCTCCTTGTTTGTTTGTATGTTCCTTGTTTATATGCGCCTTGTTTGCGTGTGTAATTTTTGCTTGTTTATACGTTCCTTGTTTGGGTGTCGGTTGTTTGCATGTTCCTGGTTTGTGTTCATTCTTTGTTTATGATCCTTGTTTGTTTGTTAGTGAGTTGTTTGTTTGTTCCCTCCCAGCCCCCCCCCCCCCCCCATCTTCTCCCCCTCCCCTCTCCACCACCACCACAACCACCGCACCCCCATCCTATCGCCTCCCCCCCCCCCCCCACCACCACCACACCTCCATCTTCTCTCCCCCCCCCCCACCACCCCCTCCACCACACCCCCATCTTCTTGGTTAGGCTTCTGGACCTTAAAGTGGTAAAAGATGAGCTAAACAAATTTCTCCTGACGACATTCTGGACACATACTTGGTCATGGGGAACACATACGTACAAACATACATACACACACACACACACACACGTTAATACCACACGTACACACACACACATATACGTACATACACATATGTAAACAACCACATACGCACACACCTACATACATACACACACACACACACGAACAAAAAACACACACACCTACACACTAATACATAATTATACACACCTACATACACACACACACACACAAACACCTACATACAAACACCTACATACACACACACAGACACACCACTCCCTTAGACACACACACACACTGTAAGGTTACGCACACATACATACGTATTATCACATACACAAAACAACACACATTAAGTCTACATACACATTGATAACACACAAACACACGTGTACACATATTTCAAGATTGTGTACACGAGTAGCAAATACACACATGCCAGACATACCCAGGCACAGATATTTATGACACATACAAAAACACACACACACTCATATACATACAGTACAATCATACCCACATACACATACACGTATACGCTATATATATATATATATATATATATATATATATATATATATATATACATGTGTGTGTGTGTGTGTGTGTGTGTGTGTGTGTGTTTATATACTCCCAGCCGGATTCGAACCTCCGACAGTCGGGACGAATGTCCAAGCTTTAATCCACTACACCACGGCGTGATAAAGGAAACTTAACATTTTCCTATTTATATATAGGAAATGGGAAATCCTACTTGGAGAATGTATTTCAACTGATACACAAGTTGTACGATCCATATTCCAGGATAACATACAGTGATTTTTACAAGTTTTTTACAAGCCTATAATTTTAGAAGGAACCGGCCTTCGTACGGGAAATCTTTCTACCGAAAAATTTACAAATTATTCTTGAAAGGGGGGGGGGGGGTGTAAGCAAATAAACCCTATCCCAGTTAAAAGGGTTAAATTGGAGTATGTTAGGGTTGTTTAGGGTGGGTGCATAAATCAGAGGGCTTCCAACTGCCCTCGTATAAATTGGCTATAAATGACTTGTTCGTTCAGGATATCTACTTTAAACTCCTCTCTCTCTCTCTCTCTCTCTCTCTCTCTCTCTCTCTCTCTCTCTCTCTCTCTCTCTCTCTCTCTCTCTCTCTCTCTCTCTCTCTCTCTCTCTCTCTCTCTCTCTCTCTCTCTCTCTCTCTCTCTCCGTCTCTCTCTCTCTCTCTCTCTCTCTCTCTCTCTCTCTCTCTCTCTCTCTCTCTCTCTCTCTCTCTCTCTCTCTGTGATGTGTGTGTGTGTGTGTGTGTGTGCTAGTCTGTATGTAGGGTCTTTTTTACTATACTTCACAATATATGTGACTCCATCTCTCTTACACACACACACACACACATACACACACTCTCTCACTATCTATCTATCTATCTATCTGTCTCTCTTCTTCTTCTTCTTCTTCTTCTTTGCTATCCTTTCCTTCCACTGTCCTTTATTCTCGGGTTAGCTATCTCTACTAGAATTAAGTCCTGATCACCTCGCTGGGATCGTAAGGTCTGTGTGGTCAGTGTATCTATGTAAATCTATGTAAATATATATCTCTCTCTCTCTCTCTCTCTGTAATATATATGTTTGTTGTTTCCCCTGCCTCGTGTAATATATATGTTTGTTGTTTCCCCTGCCTCGTGTAATATATCCCCTGCCTCGTGTAATATATATGTTTGTTGTTTCCCCTGCCTCGTGTAATATATATGTTTGTTGTTTCCCCTGCCTCGTGTAATATATATGTTTGTTGTTTCCCCTGCCTCGTGTAATGAAGCCAATTATAAATCCCCCTACACCAGTGTCACAATATATATTTTTTTACCAGTACGTATTTTGTCCTCACGTACAGTCGGCCTAATAAGTCATCTCAGCTGTAATTACGTTTGGCTCGCTCTGTACTGTATTAATGTCTGTCAGATGTTGAATAGGGCGGGTAGGTGTAGGAACAGGTGACAGGTCAGTTGAACCAGTGCCACTTCAACCAGTGCCACTTTAACCAGTGCTAACTCAACCAGTGGCCACTTCAACCAGTGACCATTTTAACCAGTAGGTTAGGTTAGGTTAGGTTACTGGTTAAAATGGTCACTGGTTGAAATGGTCACTGGTTGAAGTGGCCACTGGTTGAGTTAGCACTGGTTAAAGTGGCACTGGTTGAAGTGGCACTGGTTCAACTGACATGGAACCGTAGGAACATGCGAGTGTATCTCCCTTGAAATGAATAAATTAAGTTTAGATGATGCCAATACCAATTATTGATCAAAATACACTTGGTGCCGAGACATCACTTATTAGGCCGACTGTACAGTCGGCCTAATAAGTGATGTCTCGGCACCAATTATGTTTTGATCAACAATTGGTATCAGCAATATTTACACATGATTTCTTCTTTTTGAGTGAGATATACAAACATGTTCCTACGCTTACCCGCCCTATTCAACATCTGACAGACATTAATACAGCACAGAGCGAACCAAACGTAATGACAGCTGAGACATGACTTATTAGCACCGCCGTACAGTTGCTCACATACGTTCTGTTACTCTCCGTGATCTTATAAAAACAGAAATCGTCTGGTCCTATAAACCTCATAAATCGCCTGGTCCGGATGAGGTATATGCTAGAGTATTACAAGAATGCAGAGATGAGTTAAGTTACCCATTAACATTTCTATTTAACAAGTCATTAGAAACAGGCTTAGTTCCAGAAGCTTGGAAGCTTGCAAATGTAGTTCCGATCTTCAAAAAAGGTGATAAATCAATAGCATCCAATTACCGTCCCATTAGTCTCACATCAATCATAGGAAAGCTACTAGAGTCAATTATTGCTAGGAAAATTAGAAACCAATTAGAAACATTTAACTTAATCAATTCTTCTCAGTATGGATTCACTCAGGGGCGTTCTTGCCTTACTAATTTGCTTAGTTTTTTCTCAGAGGTATATGAAGCAGTAGATAATGACAAGTCATATGATATAATATATTTAGATTTCAGTAAAGCTTTCGACAGAGTCCCTCATAAGAGATTGATGAGAAAAGTTGAGGCGCATGGAATAGGTGGGGCGTTGTTAGGATGGATTAGGTCATGGCTAATTGGTAGGAAGCAGAGTCAGTATAATTGGTACTAAGTCAGAATGGGGAGCAGTCAAAAGTGGTGTCCCCCAGGGATCTGTATTGGGTCCTCTGTTGTTTGTTATAATATTATACATAAATTACCTTGATTTAGGAATAACTAGTAGGATAAGTAAATTCGCAGACGATACCAAAATGGGGAGAATAATAGATTCAGATAGCGATATAGAGTGCCTCCAAAGCGATCTAGATACCTTACACGAATGGTCAGTAAATTGGCAGATTAATTTTAACATTGACATATGCAAGGTATTAAAGATAGGGAAGACGAATACTAATGCAAAATATAAACTAACTAATACGGAATTAGAAAACTCAGACTGCGAGAAAGATCTGGGTGTGTTTGTTAGCAACGATTTGAAGCCTAGAAAACAATGTATAAGCGTTCGTAACAAGGCAAACAGGATTCTCGGGTTCATCTCAAGGAGTGTAAGTAACAGAAATGCCGATGTTATCTTAAAACTTTCCTTATCATTAGTGAGACCTCATACGGATTATGCTGTCCAATTTTGGTGTCCTTATTACAGAATGGAAATAGATTCGCTGGAGAGAGTGCAGCGAAGAATGACAAAAAATATTCATAATAGAAATCTACCATATGAAGAAAGGTTGAACAAATTAGGCTTACATTCGTTAGAAAGACGCAGAGTTAGAGGGGATATGATAGAAGTGTTCAAGTGGGTTAGTGAGCTTAATAAAGGGGACATGAACAATGTACTGAAGCTCAGTGATAGCGAAAGAACCCGAACAAATGGTTTCAAATTAGAAAAACTCTGTTTCAGAAAAGATATAGGCAAATATTGGTTTGGTAACAGATATGAGGGGGGATCTGCCGGGTGTGGGCCAATCGGCGCTCTGCAGACCCCTGTAATCTTGTGTTGATCTCCGACCGTTTTGGTGAGATCAGTCCTCAAGGTAATAGTGAGTTAGGTCTACAATTAGGTCTTGTAATTGGGGTTGGGTGTGACAGGGATCTGCCTTGTGTGGGCCGATCGGCTTTCTACAAGCTCCCATTTTCTTATGTTCTTATAAGAAAACGGGAGTCTGCAGATCCCTTTCACACCCAACCCATTTCGTCCATATGCCTGTCAAATTTTATATTGAAGATCTCTATCGCTCTTGCTCCTACTATAGCACTAAGTCTTGGTAACCATATATATTTGTCTTCTATGTGAATGAGAGAGACAAAAGGCAAAACTGGTTGTGACGAGTGCCTCCCGCAGAGTTGAAAGAGTGAAAGGGCCAAAATCAAGGAATGCTCGAGCCAAAATGTCTGGACACACAGAGTTTGAAGCAACTTAAGTCATAGGATTAGGGAAAGATAGAAAGATAATGCGCATGATTGAAACACAAGTGCAGTTTCTTATGCATTGGTTAAAGGGGCCCCCCACCTCGCTTTTTTTCTCTTTCTCTCCCTCTCTCATTGGCTTGTATCCATTCGGCCCCATGCAGCCAACTGTTTTAAGACGTTTACCCCCATCCAGGTGTCAATATTTTCCTGGCGAACGGTAGCGAGCCAGCATATATATATTTTTGTTTTGACAGCAATGCTCCATACAATGCTGGCTCACTATCGCTCGCCAGGAAGATATCGACACCTGGATGGGGATAAACGTCCGGATTCGCCGGAGACATTTTTCTATCGAAAAATGTACACACTTACTGTAGCTTGCTGTCAAAACAAAAATATATATATATATGCTGGCTCGCTACCGCTCGCCAAGAAAATATTGATACCTGGATGGGGGTAAACGTCTTAAAACAGTAGGCTGAATGGGGCCGAATGGATACAAGCCAAAAAGAGAGGAAGAGAAAGAGAAAACAAGCGAGGTGGCTCCCTTAAGGGGGTAGTGCTTGTTTTTTATATCATTTTATTTAATATATTTTTTAGTTTTCTCTCTAGACCTCCATCAAGCTTAGAAAAACACCCCCTAGATTCCCTTTCAAGATAAAGTGTACATTTTTCGGTAGAAAAATGTCCCGGCCGAAGGCCGCTTCCTTCTAAAATTAGAGGCTCGCTATCGCTCGCCAGGTTTTTTTTTTTACACCTAAAGGGCAGGAAAGGCCTTAATATTGACAACACAATGAGGCGAAAGGTCTCTAAATCGCCAAACTAACGGAACGAACGTCTTAAAACCTCAAAACTAATATGCTAAACATGAGGGAGAAGGGGGTCCACAAAAAGCGAGTACTACCCCCTAACGCGCTGTACATCCTCTTGATCTGCTTCCTACCCCGTTTCCTACCCCTCTGCCTACCCCGCTTCCTACCCCGTTTCCTACCCCTCTGCCTACCCCTCTGCCTACCCCTCTTCCTACCCCTCTTCCTACCCCTCTGCCTACCCCGCTTCCTACCCCTCTGCCTACCCCTCTTCCTACCCTTCTGCCTACCCCTCTTCCTACCCCTCTGCCTACCCCTCTTCCTACCCCTCTGCCTACCCCTCTTCCTACCCCTCTGCCTACCCCGCTTCCTACCCCTCTTCCTACCCCTCTTCCTACCCCTCTGCCTACCCCTCTTCCTACCCCTCTTCAATCCTTTAAACTTGACTTTGGCTACTATTAGACGATTGTATTCAGTTTAAAAGGGGCCTCCAGCAATTAACAGGCTTCGAACTATCACGCTTAACCCTTTTAACCACCACAGAGCCTTTTAACCACCACAGAGCCTTTTAACCACCACAGAGCCTTCTTAAGCTGCACAAAATCGTCTGATTGTAGCTAGATTTTGTTTTTGAAAAAGACGTCACCAGTTCAGAAGGGGTTAACTTTATCTCCTTTCTCTTCCTTCTTCCTCTTTCTTTGCTATCCTTTCCTTCCACTGTACCTTACTCTCGGGTTAGCTATCTCTACTTGAATTAAGTCCTGACCACCTCGCTGGGATCGTAAGGTCTGTGTGGTCAGTGTATCTATGTAAATCTATGTCAATCTTCTTCCTCTTCCGCTTCTTACTTCTCCTTTTCCTCCTCCTCCTTCTCCTTTTTCTCTTCCTTCCTCTTTTTTTCCTCCTCTTCCTCCTCCTCCTCCTCCTTGTCCTCTTTCTCTTCCACATTCCACTTTCTCTTCCTCCTAATCCTTTTCTTCTTCTTCATTTTATTTCTCCTTCCTCTTTTTCTTCCTCCTCCTCCTTTTCCTCCTCCTCCTCCTCCTTGTCCTCTTTCTCTTCCACATTCCACTTTCTCTTCTTCCTAATCCTTTTCTTCTTCTTCATTTTATTTCTCCTTCCTCTTTTTCTTCCTCCTCCTCCTTTTCCTCCTCCTCCTCCTTCCTTTTTCTCTTCCTCTTCCTCTTTCTCCTTCCCCTTCTCTTTCTCCACATCGTCTTCTGTTCTCTCCTTCTTCCATTCCTCCTCCTCATGATCTTCCATTTATCTTCTTCTTCTTCTTTATACTCCACCTCCTCCACCTTCTTTATACTCCACCTCCTCCTCCACCTTCTTTATACTCCACCTCCTTCACCTTCTTTATACTCCACCTCATCCACCTTCTTTATACTCCACCTCCTCTACCTTCTTTATACTCCACCTCGTCCACCTTCTTTATACTCCACCTCCTCCACCTTCTTTATACTCCACCTCATCCACCTTCTTTATACTCCACCTCCTCTACCTTCTTTATACTCCACCTCATCCACCTTCTTTATACTCCACCTCCTCTACCTTCTTTATACTCCACCTCATCCTCTTTATACTCCACCTTATCCTCTTTATACTCCACCTTATTATCTTTATACTCCACCTCATTATCTTTATACTCCACCTTATCCTCTTTATACTCCACCTCCTCCACCTTCTTTATACTCCACCTCCTCCACCTTCTTTATACTCCACCTCCTCTACCTTCTTTATACTCCACCTCATCCACCTTCTTTATACTCCACCTTCTTTATACTCCACCTCCTCCACCTTCTTTATACTCCACCTCCTCCATCTTCTTTATACTCCACCTCCTCCACCTTCTTTATACTCCACCTCCTCCACCTTCTTTATACTCCACCTCCTCCACCTTCTTTATACTCCACCTCCTCCACCTGCCCCATAATCTCTATTCCAAACTGTACACCTCCCCCGTTTTCTCTTTGCACCTGTCACTCTGTCTTATATACAGTATACTCCGTTTTCTCTTTACACGCATCACTCTTATATTTCCCTGTAGCTCCTTTTAAACAGAAGGTGCATACCTCTGGGTAATTGCAACATTAGTGTCTGGTTTGACTTACTACTCCTCCTATTTCTTCTTCTTCTTCTTTCAGCATAACTCGTAATTAAGAAATACACAAATCGTAATGTAAATAAATGACTGCATAGGTTTTTTACTCATGGCCGAAACCATAGGTTATATTACCATGAACTTAGATGCAGAGTTAACATAGACTACAAATTAATCTCCTTTCATCTTTTCTTAACCCAAATTCCATGGCAGTTTTTCCATACTGCATGGTACATTTTTCAAACGGTTTCCACGCCAGTGTAAGCTGGAGGGATTGGTGGGTGGGGAGGAGCCTTCTGCTTTATAAGTTAATATAATTAAAAGTAGAAGATATTCTCAGTACTATACAAAAAGAGGAAATGGTCCTGGGCAGGTCATATATTTACAAGAGATGATAACAGATGGACAACTAGAGCAACAGAATGGGAACCTAGGGATGGAGCTAGAGGAAGGAGTAGACAGAGAAGCAGATGGAGGGATGAGATCCGAAAGTTTGCAGGAGTGGGATGGAACAGACTAACATCTGACCGGTTAGAGTTGAAACGTTTGGGAGAGGCCTTTGTCCTGCAGTGGACTAACTCAGGCTGATGATGAGGTGGGTTGGTGATAATATGATTTACTATCCTGTTCTCTGCCTGGTAGTTGTTAGTAGCTTAGCAGTGTAGATATCCAAACTGCCCCGTATGGACCAATAGGTATGTTGCAGTTTGTTAGTACTTGGTATTAGTTTGTATTCCTTTGTATATTCTGTCGTCCCATACCGGTACTCCTTCTCACTCACTCACTCCTCCTCCTTCTTCGTCTAACCTTTTCTCCTTCTCTTTCGTTCCACTCTTCACTCCTCCTCCTTTCTTCTTCCCTGTCCTCTTCCATGTTCACCTCCTCACTCTCTCAATTTTCTCTATATCCATACACCTGCACCGTTTTCTTTAACCCAACGCTAACTCTCCTTCGTTTTCTCTTCGCACGTCTCACCCTTAAGGGGGGATGGGCCGGTTTTCTGGACCAATTTCTCCCTCATGTTTAGTCCCATTAGTTTTCAGATGTTAAGATGTTTCCCCATTAGTTAGTCGATTTTAAGACCTTTCGCCCCATTACTTCATCAATATTTAGACCTTTTATGCTATTTAGGTGTCAATTTTTTCCCTGGCGAACGATAGTGAGCCTGTAATGTTGGAAGAACCGGCCTTCGGCCGGAATTTTTTTCTACCGAAAAATGTACAAATTAATCTAGAAGGGGGATCTAATGGATGTTTTTTTTAGGTCTAGGGAGGAAACTAGAAAAATAATGAATACATGCAAAACTCGCCCAAAAAGTGAACCATCCCCCCTTAATATCCCCGTAGCTCCTTCTAAAGAAAACAGAAACAGAACACACCTCCTTTATCGCAGTCATCTGCTCTTTTTGTTTTCATTTTCTCTCTTGCTTCACCTCCTCTTCTCTTGCTCCACCTCCACCTCACTCCTATTTCTTCTTCTTCTTTTTCTTCTTCTCCTCCTTCTTCAATATTCTCCTCCTCCTCCTTGTCACAGGCCGTAGCTCGATTGGTAGAGCGTTCGCCTGCTAACCTGAGGTTGGCGGTTCGAGCCTCGGGCCAGCCAGCGTGTTATTGGCAGATGTCAGTGCTGTTGGTGAACGGTGCGGTCTAGCAATCTGTGGCAACTATTCACTAAGTCCCTGATTCATCAGGGCACCCACCCTAGCCTTGCTATTCAGCAGGGAGTGTATGGTGGTAAAAACTGCATCATCATCATCATCACTGCTTCTACCCCTTCTTCAATATTCCCCTCCTCCTCCTCCATCCCCTCCGTTTTCTCTACCCCTCCACTAACACCCTTCCGTTTTCTCCACCCCTCCGCTTTCTCCAACCCCTCCACTAACACCCCTCCATTTTCTCCACCCCCTCCACTAACACCCCTCCGTTTTCTCTACCACCAACACTAACACCCCTCCGTTTACTCTACCACCAACTCTAACACCCACCTTTTTCTCTACCACCAACACTAACACCCACTGTTTTCTCTATCACCAACACTAACACCCTCCGTTTTCTGTACCCCCAACACTAACCCCCTCCGTTTTCTCTCCACCAACACTAACACCCCTCCGTTTTCTATCCACCAACACTAACACCCTCCGTTTTCTGTACCACCAACACTAACCCCCTCTGTTTTCTCTCAACCAACACTCCATCCCTCTGTTTTCTATACTACCAACACTAACACCCACCGTTTTCTCTTTACACGGGTAACCCTTATATTTCCACGGTAGCTACTTTTAAACAGCACATTAACTCCTCTGGGGTAATTGATCCATTAGTGTCTGTTTTTACTTCTTTTCTTCTTCGTCTTCTTATTATTCGTCTCCTCCTCCTCCCCCTCTTCCTCCTCCTCCTTATTCAATTTTCACCTCTTCCTCCCTCTCTCAGTTTTCTCTCCCCCCCCCCCCCAACACTAACACCTCCCCGTTTTCTCTTTACACGGGTAACTCTTATATTTCCCCCGTAGCTCCTAAACAGCACGTTCATTCCTCTGGGGTAATTGCACCATTAGTGTCCGTGCTTATGGAAGACCTGAGGGAGATGGGAGTGTGTATATGTGTGTGTGTGTGTGTGGGTGTGTGTGTGTGTTGGGTATGGTGGAAAGTTACATAGATATACATATACTGTACTAGACAGACATTACGGTACGGTACCAACGAAACGGTCTAGGGAGATGGGTCTGTGTGTGTGAAAGTGTGAGGGAGATGGGAGTGTGTGGGTGGGTGTGTGTGTATATGTGTGGGTGTGTATGTGTGGGTGTGTGAGTGTGGGTGTATATATGTGTGGGTGTACCGGTATGTATTTACCTATTTGTATTTACCTATTTGTAGTTTACAGGAATTGAGCAGCGCTCGTGTTGTCCTGTCTTAGTTACTTTATAATCAATCACACAACACACACAATAATGTGTGTGTGGGTGGGTGGATGTGTGTGTGTGGGTGTATATATGTGTGGATGGGTGGGTGTGTGGGTGTGGGTGTGTGTGTGTGTGTGTTGGGTAAGGTGGAAAGTTACATAAGACTACATATACTGACCGTACAGACATTACGGTACCAACGCAGCGGTCTAGGGAGTGTGAGTGTATGCGTGAAGAGAGTTGAGAAAGATAGAGTTACAGTAATATTGTTTTCTACTGTATGTGTATGAAGGAGACAAAAGGCAAGACTGGCTGTAACAAGTGTCTCCACCATAGTTGAAAGAATGATAGAGAGCCAAATTCAAGGCATATTCAATTTATTTATTTTTGGGTGTATTGGAAAGAAGTGTGATGTGTGAAGTGTGAAGTGCTTGTTTATTGTAGTGAAATGCATAGGAGGAGTAGGTATTTATGAAGCTACCTGGATTACTCTCTGTGTAGGTGAGACACAAACAGAAACAGTAAGGGAAGCCCGACGCTTGTTCTACTGCTGTCCACAGCAAGGAGGAAGCTTTCAAACGGTACCGACGCCTTAAAACTCAAGAATCTCATTCTCGGAATCAAGCCAAATCTGTTCTTCGACTTGCCAAGCACTCTTTCATCAATAACAAATGCTCTGAACTATCCAACTCTAGCTCTTCCCAAGCTTTCTGGCATCTAGCCAAAAACCTCTCCAACAATTTTTCTTCCTCGTCTTTCCTTCCCCTATTCCACTCTGATGGCACAACAATCACTTCTTCCTCTGATAAAGCTGAACTCTTCGCTCAAACTTTTGCTAGAAACTCCACCTTGGATGATTCTGGTGCTATTTCCTCCTTCTCCACCCCCCTCTCTCCTACTTGTGCCTAACATCCTAATCTCTTCTAAAGATGTACTTTCGAATCTACCCTCTCTGGGCTTAATACTAAGAAGGCGTACGGTCCCGACGGTGTTCCTCCTGTTGTACTGAAAAACTGTGTTTCCGTCCTGACCCCCTGGCTAGGAAAACTCTTTCGTTTCTGTCTCTCCTCTAACGTCTTCCCTTCTTGATGGAAGTTTGCTCTCATTCAACCTGTCACAAAGAAGGGTGATCGCTCTCAACCCTCCAACTATCGTCCATTTGCTCTCATTTCTTGTATCTCTAAAGTTTTTGCAACTATTCTTGCTTCCAAATTTCTTAAGCATTTCTCTTCTCATAATCTGCTCTCAGATCGCCAGTATGGCTTCCTTAAGGGTTGCTCTACTGGTGATCTTTTTTCATATCTTACTAACTCTTGGTCATCAAACTTTCGGGACTTCGGTGAGACTTTTTTCTGTTGCACTAGACATATCGAAGGCCTTCGATAGCGTCTGGCACAAATCTTTAATTTCCAGACTACCCTCCTTCGGTTTCTATCCCTCCATCTGTGACTTTGTCTCTAATTTCCTTTTCGGCCGTTCCATAGCTGCGGTTGTGGACGGCCATCGCTCACTTCCTCATCCTATCAACTCCGGTGTGCCTCAGGGTTCTGTCCTATCTCCTATTCTCTTTCTAATTTTCATAAAAGATCTTCTCAACTGTACATCCAGTCCCATCCATTCATATGCAGATGACTCTACCTTACACTACTCAATTAGTTTGCAGTCCCTCAAAATGAAGCCATAAAACACTTATCTTCTGATCTGGCTATTTTCAAATGGGTTAGAGAAAACGTTGTTGCATTTAATACTTCCAAGACCCAATTTATCCATCTTACTACCCGTCAGGAACCTCCAGAGGACTATCCCATATTCTTCAACAATACAAAAATCAATCCTTCATCTCCTCTCAATATTCTCGGAGTCTCTTTTTCTTCTGCTCTCACTTGGAAGGACCATATTACCAGTCTTGCTAAGGCAGCCTCCCAGAAGCTGGGTGTGCTCAACCGCCTCAAGGGGTTCTAACCCCTGCGCAGCTTCTTGCTCTGTACAGGGGCACAGTGCGTCCTTGTATTGAGTATTGTTCACATGTGTGGGGAGGATCCTCTTACACCACACTCCTAGACAAATTAGAAAGGAAAGCCTTTCGTATCATTACCTCCCATCCACTCACCAACTCTCTGCAATCTCTCTCTCTTCGCCGCAATGTTGCATCTCTCTCGCTATTCTATCGCTACTACAATAATCAGTGTTCCTCGGAGCTTTCCCAGTGTATACCACCTCCTCTACGTAGGGTACGTAGTACCCGCCTTGCAACACAATCAAACCCCTACTCTGTGCAACTCTCCAACCCAAGAGTGAAACGCTATTCTCAGACTTTTTTCTATTCAAATGCTGAGCTCGAACTCTCTCCCAGAATCAGTCTTTCCCTCTTCATATGACTTAAATTGCTTCAAACAGTGTGTGTCCAGGCATTTTAGCTCGAACGTCCCTTGATTTTGGCCCTGTCACTCTTTCAAAACTGGGGGAGGCACTCGCTGCAGGCAGTTATGCCTTTTGTCTCCCTCATTCACGTAGAACAAAAAATGAAACAGGAGTTCCAGCAACTCCTTATCACAAGCCTATGAGGCCTCCCTTGGGATCGTATCTGTGTGGTAAGAGTATCTACGTAAAACTGTACATCTCTGTCTGTCTGACTCTCTCTCTGTCTGACTCTCTCTCTGTCTGACTCTCTCTCTGTCTGTCTGACTCTCTCTCTGTCTGACTCTCTCTCTGTCTGACTCTCTCTCTGTGTGACTCTCTCTCTGTGTGACTCTCTCTCTGTGTGACTCTCTCTCTGTCTGACTCTCTCTCTGTCTGACTCTCTCTCTCTCTCTCTGTCTGACTCTCTCTCTGTCTGACTCTCTCTCTCTCTCTGTCTGACTCTCTCTCTCTCTCTCTCTCTCTCTCTCTCTCTCTCTGTCTGACTCTCTCTCTCTGTCTGACTCTCTCTCTGTCTGACTCTCTCTCGCTTTCTCTCTCTCTCTCTCTCTCTCTCTCTCTCTCTCTCTCTCTCTCTCTCTCTCTTTATCTCTCTATCTCGCTCTCGCTCTCTCACTCCCTCACATACTCTCTCTCACCTAACCCCTCACGGTCGTCCGGTCGCGTTCTTGCCACTCCACGAAAAATAAAAATAAAATAAAAACACATATACAAATCCGAGAAGCCGCCTGCCGACCGAGCATGGAGGGGGAGGGGGGAGGGGGGGGGGTAAACAAAATGGCTAACACGATGGAATACAAGGGGCAGACAGACATGGGGGGTTTAGTCCGGGCTTACTGGTGGTTTACCGGGGTGGGTCCTGAGAATACCTGTGCGGGGTTCGAATATTTTGTTGGGTGTTTTCTTTACGGTCAAGGGGCACGATTGTCAACTTAAGGTAGGATGGTTGGTTTTTACACAATATACTTTAGTTTCAACAACTTACAATATTAAAACATACTAATACACGCTCACATATACTGACCCACCCTCCCCCAACACACACATCCACACACACACACACACACACTCACTCACACTCACACCCAGACAGATAGATAAGATACTTATTGACCACAGAATAAATCGTAAAGTTTATACATAGTGCAATTATAGTTTCCCAACAAGCAATGCCTATCTCACTGTCTAGTCTTACAACATAAGTGAACACTGTAGTCCAAAAACAAAACCCTTTCCAAATAATTATATAAGACACAATATGCAATATATACAAACACTGAATATCCTCCTCGCCTTTGATCGTCCGAATAACTATCAATAACTATCAATAACTATCAATAACTATCAATAACTATCAATAACTATCAATAATCAGCCAAAATACCATGAAGGATTTTACACAAGATATCAGGTGTGAACTGATCTGAAATCATTAACTGTTGTACATTTTCAAAATGATAGGTCTGCCTGAGGTGATTGGTGAGCGGACAGTTTTGTACCACATGTTGTTCATTCTGTACATCTCCACACACACACACACACACACACACACACAAAAACACACACACACGCCATCCCCATTATCAACTAAGCTCTCTGTCAGTACATGCATAATATACATCAGACCAAAAAACACCCCAGAGCACATTGAGAACGCGAACCCAAGACCTTTGTACAGTCGGCCAAATAAGTGATGTCGCGGCACCAAGTATATTTTGATCAATAATTGGTATCAGCACTATTTAAGCATCAATTCATCATTTCGCGTGAGATATACAAACATGTTCTCATCTTTACACACCCTATTCAGCATCTGACAGACATTAATACAGCACAAAGTCATTAAAACTTAATGACAGCGGCGAAACGACTTATTTGGCCAACTGTACCAGAATCACCGAGTACAGAAAAGAGACTGAACTACCATTTTCTGGACCCCCGTCTCCTTCATGTTTAGCCCCATTAATTAACCAAATAATATACACCTACCATTATTGATAACACTTTAGCTCTCTGTCAGTACCGGTACATGCATAATATACTGTACATCAGACCAAAACACACCCCCGAGCATATTGAGAACACGAACCCCAGACCTTTCTACCAGAGTCACGGAACCCCAGACCTTTGTACCAGAGTCACGGAACCCCAGACCTTTGTACCAGAGTCACGGAACCCCAGACCTTTGTACCAGAGTCACGGAACCCCAGACCTTTGTACCAGAGTCACGGAACCCCAGACCTTTGTACCAGAGTCTGAGGGAATGGTTCACTTTTTGGGCGATTTTTGCATGTATTCATTATTTTTCTAGTTTCCTCCCTAGACCTCCATCAAATTTAAAAATAACATCCATTAGATCCCCCTTCTAGATTAATTTGTAAATTTTTCGGTAGAACAATGTCCCGGCCGAAGGCCGGTTCTTACATTACAGGCTCACTCTCGTTCGCCAGGGAAAAAATCGACACCTAAATAGCACGAAAGGTCTAAATATTGACGAAGAAATGGGATGAAAGGTCTTAAAATCGACTAACTAATGGGGCAAACATCTTCACATCTGAAAACTAATGGAGTTAACCATGAGGGAGAAAGTGGTCCGGAAAACCGGCCCATCCCCCCTTAAGGGATGTTATTGGGATGGAATTTGTGCTGTACCTAGTATCAGTGCATTACCACAAGCCCACCGAAACGTCAATAAAATATCCTCATTGTTCCCTGATTAAATAGCACTGTATGAATATTCCCATATTCAAAATATGCTATAGGGGTGCAATGCCTGGTGAGTTATCTGCTCAACAGGTGGCGTTGTGTGTGTGTAAGTGTGAGAGTCCGAGTGTAGGTGGTGAGACAGTGAAGCACGGGAACGAGGTGGCTTCAGATATGGGGTCGTTTCGGGCCATGAGTGAGCACCGTGCCTCATGTGAAGGCAAGATGGCAGGTGCTCGTTGTACTCTACGTGCTTCACATGTCTCACTCCCTAGACTGGAACAAGACCTCACGGGCTTCACTGTTCATTGTAAAGCGGTGAATGTTAAGGCTTTCAGCCTATGCCCGAGAGGAAGTAAGTTGGAATATAGAAAAAAAAAAAAAAAAAAAAGAAAAAAAAAAAAAAAAAGGGGGAGATAGTTTTTTTTCTGGACCCTCTTCTCCCTCATGTTTAGCATATTAGTTTTGAGATTTTAGGACGTTCTTTCCGTTAGTTTGGCGATTTTGAGACCTTTCGCCCCATTTACTTGTCAATATTAAGACCTTTCGTGCCATTTAGGTGTCGAAATTTTCCTGGCGAGCGAGAGCGAGCCTGTAATTTTAGAAGGATCCGGTCTTTGGCCGGAACATTTTTCTACCGAAAAAATTACAAACTTATCTTGAAAGGGGGTCTAGGAGGTAGGTTTATCTTGAAAGGGGATCTAGGAGGTAGGTTTATCTTGAAAGGGGATCTAGGAGGTAGGTTTATCTTGAAAGGGGGTCTAGGAGGTAGGTTTATCTTGAAAGGGGGTCTAGGAGGTAGGTTTTTATCTTGAAAGGGGGTCTAGGAGGTAGGTTTATCTTGAAAGGGGATCTAGGAGGTAGGTTTATCTTGAAAGGGGGTCTAGGAGGTAGGTTTTTATCTTGAAAGGGGGTCTAGGAGGTAGGTTTATCTTGAAAGGGGATCTAGGAGGTAGGTTTATCTTGAAAGGGGGTCTAGGAGGTAGGTTTATCTTGAAAAGGGGTCTAGGAGGTAGGTTTTTATCTTGAAAGGGGGTCTAGGAGGTAGGTTTATCTTGAAAGGGGGTCTAGGAGGTAGGTTTATCTTGAAAGGGGGTCTAGGAGGTAGGTTTTTATCTTGAAAGGGGGTCTAGGAGGTAGGTTTATCTTGAAAGGGGGTCTAGGAGGTAGGTTTATCTTGAAAGGGGGTCTAGGAGGTAGGTTTTTATCTTGAAAGGGGGTCTAGGAGGTAGGTTTATCTTGAAAGGGGGTATAGGAGGTAGGTTTATCTTGCAAGGGGGTCTAGGAGGTAGGTTTATCTTGCAAGGGGGTCTAGAAGGTAGGTTTATCTTGCAAGGGGGTCTAGGAGGTAGGTTTATCTTGAAAGGGGGTCTAGGAGGTAGGTTTATCTTGCAAGGGGGTCTAGGAGGTAGGTTTATCTTGAAAGGGGGTCTAGGAGGTAGGTTTATCTTGCAAGGGGGTCTAGGAGGTAGGTTTATCTTGAAAGGGGTCTAGGAGGTAGGTTTATCTTGAAAGGGGGTCTAGGAGGTAGGTTTATCTTGCAAGGGGATCTAGGAGGTAGGTTTATCTTGAAAAGGGTCTAGGAGGTAGGTTTATCTTGAAAGGGGGTCTAGGCGGTAGGTTTATCTTGAAAGGGGGTCTAAGAGGTAGGTTTATCTTGAAAGGGGGTCTAGGAGGTAGGTTTATCTTGCAAGGGGGTCTAGGAGGTAGGTTTTTAAGCTTGATGGAGGTCTAGCGAGAAAACTCAACAATATAATAATAGATAAATATATAGATAACAAAACAAGCACTAACCCCTTAATGTAAAGGCAAGGGACAACGAACTATATGAAGAGGAAACATGTTATGGTATCTCATTATATTGTGATGTTTGTATATCATTATTATTATTATTATTATTTTTATTATTATTATTATTATTATTATTAGTTCCCCCACTAGACCTCCATCAAACCCCTTCGAAATGAATTTGTGCATTTTGGGGGGTAGACAAATGGGCCGGTTCCTAAATTTGTGCATTTTGGGGGGTAGACAAATGGGCCGGTTCCTAAATTTGTGCATTTTGGGGGGGACAAATGGGCCGGTTCCTAAATTTGTGCATTTTGGGGGGTAGACAAATGGGCCGGTTCCTAAATTTGTGCATTTTGGGGGGTAGACAAATGGGCCGGTTCCTAAATTTGTGCATTTTGGGGGGTAGACAAATGGGCCGGTTCATAAATTGCCGGCTCGGCTATGGCTCGCCAGGAAAAGATGGATAAAATGGTCTTAAAAGTAACTAAAATACATTACTCGAAAATGGCAAAAACAAGAAAATTCTCTATCTATCTATCTATCTATCTATATGCTCAGGCCCAATCCCCATTTTGGGGGTAGCCGACTCAAGACAGAGCAAGAACAGGGAAAACACAAACAACATAAAACAACAAATAAACACAGATAAAAAGCACAAACTCACACACATCCAGGTCACCCAGGAGAAGACCCAGAGACCAGGGTCACCAAGGTCGCTCCAGCACTCCCCCGGCCCCCAACCACCCGGAGAGGTTCCGATCTCAGCAGGCAGACATGCAGCGGAGCCAAAGCCACAAGCCCTCCCACCACACTTCCAGGCGCACCCTTCATATTAATCGTCTCCCCGGGCCAGGCGCCTGATGGACTATTATCTAGTCCAACTTGCGCCCGACTCCTTACTCCAAATGACCACGTGTTCACTCAACTATTCACAAGCATTCTCCATTCACTCCTGTCCACCACCACTTCCCCTGCCTGATCTATAGTCATTCCCCTATCATCCAAAGCCTTTCTTACACAGTCTCTCCATCTCAATGGGGGTCTTCCTGCCCTTCTATCTCCCCTTGTACCTGACTCACATATTCTCTTTGTAAGCCTTTCATCTCCCATTCGTTCAACATGACCATACCAGCTCAGCACCCTTCTGTCCACTCTGGCTGACAAATGTTCCTGCTGCCCCACTCTCCTACGTATCTCTTCATTCCTCAATCTGTCTCTATGAGTAACTCCACACATACTCCTCAAGCAGCTCAGCTCCATCACATCCAGCCCTCGTTTCTCCTTTTTCTTCAGAGCCCATGTCTCAGCCCCATACATCACTGTTGGCACAACAATTCCTTGATACAGTGCACTTTTGTACTTTCACTCCGAGATTTCTCGTCTTCCACATACTTCCCATTGCTCCGAAAACCTTCCTTCCTTCACACACTCTCTGTTTTACCTCCACTTCCATACCTCCACTCCTGCTTATCGTTCCTCCTACATATTTAAAACACTCTACTTGTTCCAATATTTCCCCATCCAGCCTCACATCTAGATTCACCCTATGCTCTCCCCTATTACGCACCATTACTTTACTTTTATTGACGTTCACCTTCAGTTTCCTCCTTCCACAAACCACACCAAACTCTTTGACTACCCGCTGAAGTTTCTCATCAGAATCCGCCACCAATGCTTCTCCTTTTCACCTCCCTCACCACACCATCCGTAAACATATTAAACAGCCATGGTGACATTACACAACCCTGTCGCAAACCTACCTTTACCTCAAACCATTCACTCAACTCACCATTTCCTACTTTCACACATGCTCTACTCCCTTCATAAAAACTCTTAACTGCTTCTAACAAATTTCCTCCTATTTCATAAATCCTCAACACCTTCCACATTGCTTCACGGTCCACACGATCATACGCTTTTTCCAAGTCCATAAAAAAACAAAAATCTCCTTATGCTTCTCTAAATACTTCTCGCATAACTGTCTTACTGCAAACATCTGATCCACGCACCCTCTTCCCCTCCTAAAACCGCACTGTTCTTCTCCTATTGCAACTTCCGTACACTTTATTATCCTCTCTATCAACACCCTGCCATACAGCTTTCCAACCACTGACAATAAACTAATACCTCTATAACTTGAACACTCCTGCCGATCTCCCTTCCCCTTGTACAACGGCACAATACATGCACTCTTCCAGTCTATTGGTACCATTGACACAGCAAAGCACACATTGAAAAGTCTCACCAACCAATCTATTATCACATCTCCACCCTTCTTTATACACTCCACAGCAATACCATCCAAACCTTCTGCTTTTCCCGCTCTCATTTGTTTCACTGCTTCTTCACCTCATTTTCCTCAATCCTTTCATTCATTCCCTGCCACCTGGGTGGCCTGGGTAACCTATCTCCATCCACCTCATCTTCAATCACTGCTTCTCTTCCATCTCTTGTATTTAACAAAGATTCAAAATTCTCAATAATCATTAAGGGGAGATGGGCCGTTTTCCTGGTGACTTTTCTACCTCGTGTTTAGCCCTATTATTTTTGAGATGATAAGACGTTTGGCCCATTCGTTTGGCGATTTTAACACCTTTCACCCCATTTCGTTGTCAATTTTAAGATCTTTCGTGCCATTTAGGTGTCGATTTATTCCTGGCGAGCGATAGCGAGCCTGTACACTAATTTTATGAGTAACCGGCCTTTGGCCGGGAAATTTTCTACTGAAAAATTTACAAATCTATCTTGAAGGGGGTTCGAAGGGGTGTTTTTCTACACTTGATGGAGGTCTAGCGAAGAAACTAAGAAATAAAGGAATAATTTAATTAATAGACCAAAAAAACGGCCCATCTCCCCTTAACCCAAAAATCCTAATAACCCACATAACGTCGGAGCAGCTAGTGTTAGAGTGGCCCGTGTGATACCGCCTTAAGGGGAAGGGGCCGTTTTTCTAGATCCCCTTCTCCCTTATGGTTAGGCCCATTGGCTTTCAGATTTTAAGACGTTCAGCCCATTAGTTTGGCGATTTTAAGACCTTTCGCCCCATTTCTTTGTCAATATTAATACCTTTTGTGTCATTTTAAGACCTTTCGCCCCATTTCTTTGTCAATATTAATACCTTTTGTGTCATTTTAAGACCTTTCACCTCATTTCTTAGTCAATATTAATACCTTTTGTGTCGTTTAGGTGTCAAATTGTTCCTGGCGAGCGATAGCGAGCCAGTAATTTAGGATACATCGACCTTCGGCCGGGACATTTGTCTACCGAAAAATGTACACATTTATCTAAAAGGCTGGTGATGGGGATTTATTTTGTTTACGCTGTGAACTAGAGGAAACTAGAAAACTAACACATAGATGACTAAATAAGCCTATATCCCCCTTAAGGGGAGGTGTTTAGTTTCCTCCCTAAACTTCCATCAAGCTTAAAATTACACTCCCTAGACCCCCTTTCAAGATAAATTTGTACATTTTTAGGTAGAAAAATGTCCCGGTTCCTCTTAAATTACAGGCTCGCTATCGCTCGCCAGGATAAAATCGACACCTAAATGGCACGAAAGGTCTAAAAATTGACAGAAATGGGTCGAAGGTTCTTAAAATCGTCAAAATAATGGGGCGAAAGTCTTAAAATTAGAAAAGCAATGGGGGCTAAACATGAGGGAGAAAGGAGTCAAGACAAAAATCCCTCAAGTGGAGACCTGCCCTTAATGTGACTCGTGTACCACCACCGACTGAACCCGGCAACCTGCCTCACAAATAAGACTGATTAATTGAAGATCACGGCATTACGGGGAGATGGGCCGGTTTTTCGGGTCCTTTTTCTCCTTCTTGTTAAGCCCCATTTGTTTTGAGATTATAAAACGTTCGGTCCATTAGTTTGGCGATTTTAACACCTTTCGCCCCATTTCGTTGTCAATTTTAAGACCTTTCGTGCCATGTAGGTGTCGATTATTTCTTGGCGAGCGATAGCGAGCCTGTAATTTTAACAGGAACCAGCCTTCGGCCGGGAAATTTTTGTACCGAAAAATGTACAAATATATCTTGAAAGGGGGGGTCTAGGGGGTGTTTTTCTAAGCTTGATGGAGGTCTAGGGAGGACACTTTAAAAAAATATATGAATAAATGACTTAATAGACCAAACAAACGGCCAGTCTCCCCTTAAGGCTTCCTGATGCTTTCAACATTATGAGTTACAAGATTGTGAGTTACAAGATTGTGAGTTACAAGATTGTGAGTTACAAGATTGTGAGTTACAAGATTGTGAGTTACAAGATTGTGAGTTACAAGATTGTGAGTTTACAAGATTGTGAGTTACAAGATTGTGAGTTACAAGATTGTGAGTTACAAGATTGTGAGTTACAAGATTGTGAGTTACAAGATTAATGAGTTATATTAGAGTTAGATGATGTTTTCTCAGAATTAAGGGGAGATCTCCACTTGAGGGATTTTTTTTCTTGACCCCTTTCTCCCTCATGTTTAGCCCCATTGCTTTTGATGTTATAAAACGTTTGCCCCATTAGTTTAGCGATTTTAAGAACTTTCACCCCATATTAAGACCTTTCGTGCAACTCAGGTGTCGATTTTTTCCTGGCGAGCGATAGCGAGCCTGTAATTTAAGAGGAATCGGCCTTCGGCCGGGACATTTTTCTCCCGAAAAATGTACAAATTTATCTTGAAAGGGACTCAAGGGGGTGTAATTTTAAGCTTGATGGAGGTCTAGGGAACAAACTAAATACCTCCCCTTAAACCACCCTATATAATCAACCATCAGTCTAGTTGCCTAAACCAGTGCAAACAAAAATACTGAAATGTTACGAGATGAAACTTGCTCCTGCTCGTGGAAAATTGCCAGAAAAAGCGCTCGTGTGACACTGCCGGTGTCACACGAGCGCTTTTTCCAGCAATTTTCGATGAGCAAGTTTTGTTTTCGTATTCTTTTGAGGCTCTTTCGCATTGGCATCGGAAACTAGATCGAAGTAAGATTATGTTAAGTGGTTTAACCCTTTCCCTGCAGGAGATGTTCTTGAATGCCATGGCAATTTACAGCAATTCACATGCTTTTAAAGCCTCTTAAAGCCTGTAAAATCGAAAGTGAGGGAGCGGGAGCGCAACAGGCCAAACGTCCTTCTCCCAGCTAGGCGGCCGCGGCACTGAAGGCTCTGAGTGAGTCTCTCGAGAGATATACAGTGCTGCCAAAGGCAAATGTAGTGCGACATTAGCGATAATTGCTCATTTTAGCGAATATCTATGGTAGCGCTGCGGGTGAATCTTCGTTTTGGTGTCATTTTGAAGCTATTTTCTTCTAGTTTTCGCCTGAATACATTTAATTTCATTCGGACACTTGACTAATCAATCAGAAGTGCCTGAATGAGACCTAATAAGGCGGAAATATGCCCGCAGCGTAAGTGTTAATTCTTACAAAGCTTATATTTTGAAGCTGCCAGACTACAAATGCCCTTAACCCTTTCTGTACCGTATTTTTAATTATATTCTAGCTATATTTTGACGATTTTGTGAAGCTTAGGAGAGATCTGTAGTTGTAGAAAACGGTTAAGTGCGATAGTTCGAAGCTTTTTAATTGCTGGAGGCCCTTTCTAAACCGAGTTCAATCGTCTAAAAGTAGCCATAGTAAAGTTAAAAAAGGCCAGCTCGGAACATAAGGGGTTAATAATTGTAGCCATAGTAAAGTTAAAAGGCCAGCTCGGAACATAAGGGGTTAATAATTGTAGCCATAGTAAAGTTAAAAGGCCAGCTCGGAACATAAGGGGTTAATAATTGTAGCCATAGTAAAGTTAAAAGGCCAGCTCGGAACATAAGGGGTTAATAATTGTAGCCATAGTAAAGTTAAAAGGCCAGCTCGGAACATAAGGGGTTAATAATTGTACCCATAGTAAAGTTAAAAGGCCAGCTCGGAACATAAGGGGTTAATAATTGTAGCCATAGTAAAGTTAAAAGGCCAGCTCGGAACATAAGGGGTTAATAATTGTACCCATAGTAAAGTTAAAAGGCCAGCTCGGTACATAAGGGGTTAATAATTGTAGCCATAGTAAAGTTAAAAGGCCAGCTCGGAACATAAGGGGTTAACAATTGTATCCATAGTAAAGTTAAAAGGCCAGCTCGGAACATAAGGGGTTAACAATTGTATCCATAGTAAAGTTAAAAGGCCAGCTCGGAACATAAGGGGTTAATAATTGTACCCATAGTAAAGTATAAAGGCCAGCTCGGAACATAAGTGGTTAATAATTGATGGAAAAATCGCTCGTGTAACACCGGCATAAACCAGGCTTAACTTTTCCTCCTTCACTAATAAGTCAGATTAATTGAAAAAGTCTGAGAATCCGTCTTTGTGCTGCCTTCTGCTTTCAGGTCCAAAGATAGATGCCTCTGTGTCTGTCTGTCTGTCTGTCTGTCTGTCTGTCTGTCTATCTATCTATCTATCTATCTCCTTCTCCCTCTTGTTTAACCCCTTTAGTTTTGATATTTTAAGACGTTTATCAGATTAATTGAAAAAGTCCAGATCCGTCTTTGTGCTGCCTTCTGCTTTCAGGTCCAAAGATAGATGCGTCTGTCTGTCTGTCTGTCTGTCTGTCTATCTATCTGTCTGTACGTCTTTCTGTCTGCATATTCATCTCTCTCTCTCTCTCTCTCTCTCTCTCTCTCTCTCTCTCTCTCTCTCTCTCTCTCTCTCTCTCTCTCTCTCTCTCTCTCTGCCTGCCTCTCTGTCTGTACGTCTTTCTGTCTGTCTGTTTGTCTTTCTATCTATATATCTATCAGTCTATCTATCCATCTGTCTGTTTGTCTGCATATCCATCTATCCATCTATCTTTCTGTATGTACGTCTTTCGGTCTGTACGTCTTTATCTCTGTACGTCTTTCGGTCGGTCTGTACGTCTGTCTGGCTAGCTGTACGCATGTCAGTCTGTCTATCTATATATCTATCTATCTATCTATCTGTCCAGAAATAAAACAAATCCGTTAATTGAAAAGGTGGAAATTCCGTCATTGTGCTTTCTAGTGCTTTCAGTGAAGGTCTAAGAATAACCTGTTCCTTGCGTGTGTGTGTGTAGTGTGTGTGTGTGTGTGTGTGTGTGTGTGTGTGTGTGTGTGTGTGTGTGTGTGTGTGTGTGTGTGTGTGTGTGTGTGTGTGTGTGTGTGTGTGGACGCGTGCATGTGCGTGCGTGCGTCATTAGTCTGGCTTAACTGTATCTAAGCCGATGTTTCACCACGTTAATTGCATGGTTAGATGGTTCAGCCCATTAGTTTAATGATTGTAAGACACTTCGCCACATTCAACTGTCGACATTTCTCAGTGAGCGATAACTATTCTTCAACAGTAATTTTATTCTTAAAACGAAAAAAGTATATATTGCTTATAGTTTGAAATTAACTCTAAAATTAACCCCCCCACACCGTTCGAGAGATGTTCTGTATGTCTGTCATTTGCCTGGCTTAAGGGGAGTTAAGTCATTTTTCTGGTCCTCCTTGTTCCTCGTTCCTTGTTCGCCACGTTTCTTTGTCAATATAAAGACTTCGTTTAATTTAGGTGTCGATTTTT